>SJYT01001846.1:624679-645659 GCA_006410635.1 Cephalophus harveyi
ATTTTCAGTCCCATTTATAGTGGTTTAATTTTCTATTTTTCTTTATAATTATTTTCCCCTCAAAAAATAAGTGTAACACAGCAAAGACACATTGTACATTTGATTTATATGAATAGTGAATGACCAACCTGGATTAGGATGCTCTTTCCAAATAAGTGTAACAGAGTACACATGACATCTACAGTATCTTTTGTCTGCTGCAGTAATCACTTAACAAAAACTATGACATTAAAATTTTTTAAAAAGACTCACAAAAGAATTTCATTTACTACTAAACTTCATTAAACCACTAAGGTTTTACAGGAAAGATCATTTGATAAATTTTGGATTGGATCTTGAGACAATGGGTTTCTTTGGACCCACTATCCAAGAAACTGACAATATTCCACAGTGGGGAGAATGAGGCGGAGTGTTCAAATGCACAAGAATGTGGATGATTTAATAAGACATTTATGTAATCCAAAATAAGAGAGAACAGTGAAGGTGATAGCTTCTGGTGAACAATCTCAGATTCATGATCTCTGAAGAAAAAGATTTAGCTTTGGGACCAGGGACCAGGTTTGATCACTCAAGAGCTTTTGTGTAGCAGAGTTTCATTGAAGTATGAAAGAGACAGAGAAATCTTCTGACATAGACATCAGAAGGGGGACGGAGAGTTCCCCCTCACGAGTCTTAGCAAGGGGGCTATATACTTTTTTGTTTATTACAATAAATCAAAATAACGTCTCAAGGTCATAAAGATCTTACTAGACCCACTTCCACAATTTACATTTTAAGATGATAGAATTAGAACAACAGAAAGATCTTACCAGACCCACTACCATAATATACATTTTAAGATGACAGGATTAGTCAGAAGGTTCTCAAGAAGGAGAAACATGTCCTCAAGCAGGATACATTGTTGTTATATAATCACTGGTACAGAGTTTAAGGAAAAACATACCCTTGAGCAAGATGAGTTGTTTTGTTGTGCAATCATCAGCTCTGGGCTTAAAGAAAAAAAACATTTGTTCTTTTCTCCTCCTTGAGAACCCCAACCCCTCTCTCTCCTGCTCCAGGAGCCCAGGCTTCTTATCAACCTACCTAGGAACTGACTCTCTCAACAGGAAGAGGCAGAGGAGAAGGAGTAGAGTAAATACACAAATACACGTTTGTGATGTGCAAGTTAAGACTTGGTAGCTGATTTAATGTATCAATTAAGTGAAGAATCATAGATAATTCTAAATTTCTGTCTTAGGCAACCGAATAAATAATGCCAACCACTAGTCACTCATAGAAAACACAGAAAAATGGCTCATAAAAGGCTAAGACAGAGACCACTGGGCTGTGACAAATGGTATGTATTAGTCTTTGTCAACCAGCTGCATATTTGCAGGTTTCAGGGGGATCTATATGTCCCAGGCATAATATTGTAAAAATATGTTAATTAAAATGGGTGCCAAGGAACAGATGAAAGACAAGTATCAAAGAGGGTCTTTTTTTAAGTACAGATTTTTGTTTTTAGTAAATTTGCCACAGAAACCTGAAAATCTACCAATTATTTTCTAACATAGCTGGGTTTGGAAACTATGGCACTGAGATAACCAATTAAAGAGTTTTCAGACTGGTGCAGCTGAAGTTTACCTTCTTAGCCTTTGTTTATTAAATGGGAATTCACGGTGATCAATCTCTGGGAAGACCTCTTAATATCTGGTGGAAGTCGAGGTAGGGTTCTTTCCCAGCTCAATGGGCAATTCTGTCTCTCTTTGAATGATCTATATTGAAATTCAAAACATAATCAAGTTAGGCCAAGTCTTGCCTCTTTTCTGGAAAATATTTCATAGAAAAAGTTGTCAAGACTATTTATTATGTCATATCCACATACTATTTCAAATTTAATACTTTGATATGAGTTTTACTGTATATTGCAAGGATACTTAACTTTTCACTAATGTTTAGGGTGGCTGCCACTGTGATTCTTGTAAATGATTGGGTCAGGTGCCATTGTTTCTTCTCTTACCGGTGAGTAGGAACACCAGTAAGAATTGTATTATTGTTAAGATCTTACACCCAAAATTATCTGGAAATTATATTGAGAACTAGTGGGAAACAGGAAAAGGTTATATATTAGGCCCTCCTGTGCTTAGACTGTGCTATGTCCTAATTATTCCTAGTTTTTCCACAAAGAAAGTTTCATAGGCAGGAGAATGTGTGGCTCTACTGCTCAAAGGAATGGGTTAATATTTAACTATAAAAATGATTTCATGATAGACGAAACCCTAAGATTTCAAGAAAGCACTGTTTCAGACTGAGTATCTGTATTCCTCCCAAATTTATATGCTGAAATCCTAATCCTGAAAGTAATGATATGAGGAGTTGGGGCCCTTGGGAGGTAATCAGATCCTGAGGGTAGAGCCTTCATAAACAGGATTAGTGCCCTTATAGAAGAGACCTCTGAGAGATCTCTTGCCCCTTCTGCCACATGAGGACACAGTGAAAAGATAGCTGTCTAGGATGAGAGCTTTTGCCAGACACCTTGATCTGTTGACACCTTGATCTTGGACTTTCCAGCCTCCAGAACTGTGAGAAATAAATGTCTGTCGTTCACAAGCCACTCAGTTTGCATTTTTATTACAGCAGCTCAAACAAGCTAAGACAAGCAACAAAGGAAGCAGAGCACAGAAAGAAGGCCCAGAATGCAACTCTAAAGAAGACATTATTAAGTATTAGTCACTCAATCATGTCTGACTCTTGGTGACCCTATGTATAGTAAGTAGCTCACAAGGCTCCTCCATCCATGGGATTTTCCAGCCCAGAATACTGGAGTGGGTTGCCATTTCCTTCTCCAGGGGATCTTCCCAACCCAGGGATTGAACCCTGGTCTCCCGCATTGCAGGCAGACTCTACCGTCTAAGCCATATACATTTAAGGAATGGACAGGGGAGACACACACATGATATCGAGATACGTTGGAGGAAGACAAAGAGAACATGATTCAAGGAAAGCTTATTATCAATATATGTAACAACTAAATGTGATCTATTATCTTGACTGGAGCATGTTCAGTGCAATACTGACAGTATAAATCAGATTTCACATTTTTCTTTTAAGAAGTAAAACTACCAAAGTAAAAGCAGTTAGTGTTTTAACCCTGCAAAAATATTTGCAAGTTTAAGTTGAGAAGACATATAATAGCTAAACATACGGGCTATGGGTAGTTTCTTACGGAAGCATTATTATTGTTTTCTGATAAAGTAAGACGAGTTCTGTTAGGACATGCTAATACAAAAGAACCAGTGATAAACATATTGCATGTTCAGAAGAGGAAGCATAATTAATGGGGTGATTTTCTGAGGAGAAACTAAACAAGTTGTGAGAATTTGATATTTATTTCACACATGTGACAAAATTAATGAGTTACTAATCTGTTATTATCTCTCCTCCTCTCATCTCATGTGTGTCTCAGCGGCTATTTTCATCTCCTCCAGCCCAAAGCAGAAATAAACAATAAAAAAATCATGGGCCAAATGGCTCTGGATGCATGCTTACGCTGCAAGATTTTTTGCTTTGCATTTTTATTTTCACAACTGTTAGATAGCCTGAGTCTGGAGAAAAGGAAAGGAAACCAGGACTTGAGAGAATATTCTATACCAAGACTTCGGGCCATTGAAGTGATTAAAAGAAAGAAAGAAAAAAAAAAAAACAAAAAAACTTTTTTTTTCTTCTCAAATTCCTGGGAAAGGAGTATAAAGAACTCAATACTTTTGAGCTAAGATCAAACATGAAACATGCTAAGCTACCATCTGTGGACCACCACCACCCAACAGGCTTGGACACTTGGAATCTCTTGACTAACAGGGTCAGGAAAATTGTGGGAAAGCACAATTAAGGAAAGATGTTGCTCTTGACCAAAGTGAAGCTGTCAGAGGTAGCACACTGAATGAAACCGCCCACCCTGGCCAGGCACCATAGTAACCATTTGCATGAGTTGTTTTACGACAGGAGGTCCTGGTAAGGAACACAGAACTAATAAGCCTTCACCAACCAGAAGAGTTCGGGGAAGGTCTAAAGGAGACACCACATGTCCAATCACCTCCCAGAATCTTTCTCTCTGGCACCCATCTTGGCTGAACAAGGCATGCACCTCAGTCAGAATGATTGGCTAAAGACAACCAGGAAACTAATCCCATCACCATAAAACCTGAGAGCTACTCTCCTGGGTTCCCTTACCCTACTGCTCTCCACCTGGGTGCCCTTTCCCAATAAAATATCTTGCTTCATCAGCACATGTGTCTCCTCGGACAATTCATTTCTGAGTGTTAGACAAGAGCCTAGTTCTGAGCCCTGGAAGGGGTCCCCCTTCCTGCAACAAAACTGTACCGAATCAACTTGGTTATGAGCTACGGCAATGGTGAGACACACCATTACCCACAAGGAGACTTAAGCAAATGAGATCTAATATAAGAGTGGAGACTGCTGGATCACAGAAAAGGCAAACAAAGAAAACCCTAGGGTACCTGTGAAGTGAGGACATCAACATTTTTGAAAGAACTTAATGTTTCAAATACAGAACTGGAAGAATTTCTGCAGCATTGAAGGTTTTATTATGAGTCAAGACCATGAAGTTGTGGAAACTCTAACAATAATCAGTAGCATGTTAGTGCAGGAGAGGAAAGGGGAATACCAGCATAATTAAATACTATAATACCCTACCTCTACTTGACCCAAATAAGTCCTAAATAGACAACCTCAATCATCATGTCCCATTCTTTTTGTTGGCGACTGCCTTATGGCACCCCACTCCAGTACTCCTGCCTGGAAAATCCCATGGACAGAGGAGCCTGGAAGACTGCAGTCCATGGGGTCGCTGAGGGTCGGACACAACTGAGCGACTTCACTTTCACTTTTCACATTCATGCATTGGAGAAGGAAATGGCAACCCACTCCAGCGTTCTTGCCTGGAGAATCTCAGGGACAGCGGAGCCTGATAGGCTGCCGTCTGTGGGGTCAGACACAACTGAAGTGACTTAGCAGCAGCAGCCTTAGATAAGGTCAGAGAGATGTGAAGGAACTGAGGTGATGCAGAGTGTTGGGCATCTGAGAATGTCTCTTAATTTTTAAGAAAAGAAAAATGATGCTTGTCTTTCTGCTCTCTTTAGTTGTATCTGCAGGTGATACCTAAAACCACAGCCACTGTTTTGTGACTAGAAGAATATGCTGAAGATGACAAAGAAAAAGGATAAATGGGGCCATATCTTTGATGAATCATTGAGCCACTGAATTAATCAAGCCTCCAACCCCCTTTCTTCAGATAGCTAGTTATGTGAGATAAGAGAATATCATTCCTTAAGCTACTTGGGCTTTTCATTTTCTCATAGAGGAAAACATCCTACAAAAGTCATCTTTCCAACATTTTTTTTTTTTTTCCACCATGGCTCTAAAACACTGTGACTAAAAACACTATTATGTAAGGAGATTTAAAAATCATCTCTGGCTATGATTTAAGCACTCAATGTTTTTAGAGAACTTTATTGTAAATTTATTAGCAACTTTTCCAAACAGAGATATGATAAGGTCAATGTTCTCATAATTTTAACTACTAAAAAGCCAAGATGAAGAGAGATAAATGGTTGATTTCAAGTGGCCCAGCACATCTGTGGAATAATTTTCAACTCCCACGCAAGAACTCTCAGAACCAGGCTGCCTTGTCTCTTTTTCTTGCTCTGGTTCACCTGAGTGTTAATGGTCATGCAGCAGACAATGTGTCTCCTCTCACAATTAGTAATTTGGGCTAAAATCATAAAGGTGCCCAAATCACTTTTATAATTCAGTGTTTCTCTAGGCTGAACACTCTGAGGAATCAGCCAGTGCCTTAGTCCGGGTAAGCTTAATGCCCCTGTTTAACATTTATATGATTCTAATTACTGGAACACCCCCACCCCTGCCTCGCACTTTTGCTGACATTTTGACTTGAGTTTAAGTGGGTCTGTGAGGGATTACTTAAGCTCTGATGAAAAGACAAAGAATTCCACTAACTGTAGAGGTATTTTAAATATACTTTTAGCATTGTACTCTTTTAATATTTTCAATGCTTTCATTAAAAAAAAAATTCCAAAAGATTATGTAAATAATCTTTTTTATGTTTGTTAATACTGCATAAAAACAGGTTATGCAATTTTATCCTTAGGTTATCCCCTCATGAGTTAGATTATTTCTCTTTTTAGTTCCTCTCTAATATTTTGATATTTCTGTCATTTTAGGACAGTTAGCATCCTTACCTACTTTATTTTTTTCATTTGTAATTTATTCTTACTTTCACAAATTACGGAACCAAGCAGAACCCTTTAGCCTCCTCCCCCTCATCCGAAGTACAAAACCAAACAGTTAATGGTTAGGACGGTATAGTCACAGACTCAGTGTCCGATGCACATTCCTGAGTCGTTTTACTGCTGCTCTAACTGCCATGGGGGGTGGGGTGGGAACTGACTGCATGATAACCAGACTGTAGCCCTGACATAAACTTCTCCAATTTGAGCAATACTTAATCTATGGCTAGCACCAGTTCTAAGAACCGGTGCAAAAGAATGGGATTAGTATTATTGCTCATAATAATTTGCATCCTTAATGCCCATTTCTATCCCTCTCAGAGCTTTAAAGAACCTGATAGGAATGAGATCACTAGTCAATGTAACCGAACTCCTGAGTTATGCTCTCCTGAATGCACACTATGTCTTGTCTAACCTGAGGATCCTTTTTCTAGATAAAAACAAGTTAAAATGAAGAATTAAAGAATGATTAGCTCTCTCTCCACAAAGGCCTCCTAAGGAATCCTGCAGGCAGATCACACAAGTAAGGTAACAATACCTGAAGAAACAGTCAGCCAGTCTGCTCTCTGCTCACAAGGGAGGACAGTGCAGAACCCAACCTCCTGCCTCAATGATTCACTGAGATTCTTCCTGCCATATTTCCCTCTAAGAGCAGAATCATCAGAGTTGGCCTCTGGACACAAGTCCACCTTCTCCCCAGATTGCCAGCTTTTATGATTAAAGCACTTTTCCTTTCTGCTGACTCTTGTCTCTTGAATGAGCGGCTTCTGAGCTCAAATAGCCAAACCTACGATTGGCAACAAAATTTAATAAAGCTTTATTACATGAAATATTTCTCTTTAACAATTTATAACTTAAATGCACATCACAATAGATTTTTGTTGCTGTTTAAATAGGGTATTTTTATGATTTCAGTACTATACAAATTTAAGACCACACCCAGAAATAAGTTTAGGGAATAGCCTTACAAAAGACTAGGAGTGAGTACTAAAAAAAACAAAACAAAAAGAGCCCATGCAGGACTGCTATGTAATAATAAGGATCCCCCCATGCTTTTCAGGTAATCAGCTTTGGGGAAGAGTTCATCACTGATCAATCTTTGGCTACTTTAAATGGATTCAATTAATTTAAATACTTAGTTTAAATCCAACTTATGAAAAATCCATTAGAAGTACTGCTAGTTAATGTTTATTTTCACCAATAAGCATTTAAAAGAAAAATCAAATTGCAAACATTTTAAAGTAAATTCCAGTAAAACATTAAATAAATTATTTTTAATTGACTAAGAAAATGGAATAGAGAGTATTATCCTGATAGAGATTGGGTTAAATACATCACTTTAGCACTGCAAAAATACAAATGCATCAAGAATATCTAAAAAGAATACTGTACAAGCCGATCTCTAGAGTCTAGACTTGTTATTATGAAAAAAAATGGAAGAATTCATTGTTAATTTGAGCCCACATCTACATTTTAAAGCAAACTAAGCCCAAATAACCCACTAGAAATTTATCTTTTTCTGAAGTAATTCAGATGATGAGAGGATTCCACAAAATATATTGTGTGATAGTTTTATTATTTATTTTTATCTACTGGTGGTAAAAATATCTAGAGTTAGTTTAATTATCTGAGTGTAGTATTGTGATTAGTCTTTTGCCTAAATCTCTCATTCCTTCTGTGATTTTAAATTTCAACAGGATAGTATTATATATTTTCACTGTTTTTCTGTATACAGCTTAATTTCTTTTTGAGAATCAGTTCAGTTCAGTCACTCAGTCATATCCGACTCTGTGCAAGCCCATGGACTGCAGGCTTCCCTGTCCATCACCAACTCCCAGAGCATGCTCAAACTCATGTCCATAGAGTCAGTGATGCCATCCAACCATCTCATCCTCTGTCGTCCCCTTCTCCTCCTGCGTTCAATCTTTTCCAGCATCAGGATGTTTTCCAATGANAACTCTGTGCAAGCCCATGGACTGTAGGCTTCCCTGTCCATCACCAACTCCCAGAGCATGCTCAAACTCATGTCCATAGAGTCAGTGATGCCATCCAACCATCTCATCCTCTGTCGTCCCCTTCTCCTCCTGCGTTCAATCTTTTCCAGCATCAGGATGTTTTCCAATGAGTCAGTTCTTTGCATCAAGTGGCCAAAGTACTGGAGTTTCAGCTTCAGCATCAGTCCTTCCAATAAATTGCAGCTATAATTGGATTTACAGGTTATATTTTAATAAGAAGCATCAATGCATTGTAATTAAAATTGGAGGACAGTTATTATTTTCCTACAACTGTAAATATAATTTAAGATAATTATTACATCAGTTTTTCTATTTTTATAAACTCCTGTATGGCCCACAGTCTTACATGAAGATGGTGCTCAATAAATGCTTACTACACAAATTAAGAAAAATAATTATAGTTCTTTTTGATTAAATAAACGTGCACTTTAGAAGAACTTGTTTTTGAACAGTAGCACATTAAAAAGAAAATTTGTTTTGAATTCATACAAGCCCTGGCAGAACCTTATGTTTGCCAATTGTCACCTATGTGATCTTAGGCGAGTTGTATCACCTCTATTAACTCAGTGCTCTCATTTATAAAACGGGATGCATTTTCTGTAGTGCTGTGAAATCACTAATGAACATGTGTATAAAGCACCTAATGCATGTCCAGGACATGGTAGACACTCATCAAATAGTAGCAATTTTATTTATCATTATTTTTATTTTTTTACTTTCTGAAAATATAGGATTTATAATATTCAAGCTTGATAAATGACAGGCAAATTTTCATAATAGGTAAGATTAATTTTTGGCCTCTTGGGCTACCCCTTTACTTCTTCTATATCCTTTTTACTTCTTCCTGACAGTAATCAATACACTGATGATAGTGTACTGTTGGCAGTGTGGCTAGTCTAACACGCATGGATTTTTCCAGCCTCCATACCAAATTTGTTCCAATGACTCCATATTCATGTTTCATCTCCTCTCTCCTTTAAGTTGGGTCCAAATTCAAGAGATTAATGCATTTCGAAGGCATCATGGGGAAACTGGAATGTTTGATTTTTTGATGCATTTGTCCTTGCTGGTATCCATTGAAACATCGAGTTTCTTATCTCATCTTTTGACACTCAAAACTAAAGAACTCCCTTTTTATCACTTTCTGTTGCTGTGACATAATTTTCTAAGAGTACTGGCCATGAAGGGCCTGGCTAAGATGGAAGTGTGTATCTGGAAAATAAAAGTTAATACTTCAAATATATTAAACTCCTATATACATTAAAAAATGGAATATTCAAACAACAATAATATGAATAATATGTTGTTACTAGCTGAAGGATAATCTTAGAGTCAGAGAAGAGTCTCCTACTGGTACAGGAACTAAAATCAGACTGTGATACATCAAAGTCAAGTCAGGAAAGAATTCAGCAGTTTGAAGGGCTCGGCTATGTCACTGTTGCCTGGTAACCAAGGGCAAGAATGAGGTCACACAATATCCTGACCAGGCAGCATCTGTTACAAAATGAGGGACAGGTTTTATCCAGCTCTGAAGCAAAAATGGGTACGGGGGAAAAAAAAAATTAAGAAAAGCTCTTCCTGGAAACAAAACATTACCTGAAAAATGTATAATTTTTACTTTTGTATTGCTTACATATTATTTGTAGTGTTAAACATGCAAATTTAACCAAGGAAATTTGCAGATAAAATTGTCTTTATTAAATAACTGAGGTATTAGACAGCATTCCATGTAGCAACTAAACAGGTTCTTGAGGGGTTGTACAAAATGGAAGGGTTCATATGCAAGAGGACAGGGCAAGAAGGTATTAGTAAAAAGAAAACAGGCAACTTTGAGCCAGGGCAACTTCTTTTTAGTGGGAAAGGAATCACAAGATTTTATCATGAGAGTGCCTCTTCCTCCTCTGGGTGGATGAGGAGGGCTTACATGACAGATTATCTCACTGGTGTTGACCAGAAACTTTCAGTCTGGTTAATTAAAATTATATTTCTGGGAAAGATAGAAACTGCAATTAGATCAGGTATTAAAGCTAGGATTTGTACCATGGGCTTTAGCATGAGTGATGTCATTTTGGGTAGCTTAGTAGCTACTAACAGTACCACTAACAGTAGCTTAGTGAAGACACATTAGGTGATGAGTATATATTATGTAGTTTAATCTATTGGGGATATACATTATTCTTAAGTCATACTATTGTGAGTTTTTTAAATAAAATTACAATATAAAGTATTTCTAGAATCTCAAAGCACTCAGGGAAAAGTTAACACCAAGATTTAAACAAATTCTTTAATAAACCAACTACAAACAGAGAAGTTAAAATAGACTGCTATTTATTTTTATCCAGTTCTGATCCCAAAAGTCACACTTTGCTACTGATGGTCCTGTTGTAAAATGAAGCATGGGTCATCAGGAAACTTAGGAATCTAGAGGGGGGGAAAAAGTGCAGAACCAGGAAGAGGTAGGAGATGACAATTTAGGATAGACATTGTAACAACAAATCCTATCTAAATATAGCCCATTAATCTGATTAAGAACTAGGTATCAGAATTCCATCAGAAAAGCAAACACAGAAAAAGTGATCTGAATACTGATATACAATATTATAGGAGTTAGACTACAAGCCATTGTGAGCTGGTAGATCAATCTATGCAGGTTACTGTCTGTTGCTCTGGCTATAAGTCAGCCAGACTAGCAGCTAGGAAATAAACTGGAAAAGCTAAGACCTGCAGGAACAAATCAGAATCCATCAGGAACATACAAGGACAAAGCAGAATTTATGGCATCTCTCACCATCTACAACCCCAATGCCATGATGGTTGCAGGAGCGCAAGGCTTCCTTTAACAGGTACTTGGCTCTGTGCTTGGCTTGTAACTCAAGGAAGCAGGAGATGTGGGAGCAGAAGAGACTGAGGGTACCCTGTCACCCCACTCTATCAATGTGCACTTGGAAAACAGAAACAAGATAAACAAGTTTCCACACTGATTGGGGACCTACATCAATCTTCAGAACTTAAGATCTGCCTCCCAGATCCTGAATAAAATGTCTTGTGCCCACTGCCCACAGGGAAGGGAATTCTGGAAAATGTACTTCCAGCTTAGGTAAGCAGGCACAGGGAAAAGTAACCACAGATAATTAACAGTGAACAGTTACTTTAATTATGAATAAGTATAATTTATAACTTGTTCTGAATCATTTTGATATTTTTAAACTATTAAAAAGTTAGTTTATTTCATAATGTGAAGAACACCATTGTAGATTGGTAGATTGTATGATAGCAAAACATATGCCTAGGACACCAGCAATGTGGAGGGACCAAAATTAATTATTTTGAATCAATGTGAAATAATTTGATATTTCTACATATGTGATAGACATTTGGATGTTGCTATTGTTATTTAATAGTTTGGTTTTATTTTATGTAGAGCTGTTTAATACTGAATGGACAGTAGCTACATATCATAATATCATTAGTTCTTAAGATTTCCAAAGGATTTAAACTAGTCTTGAGTTCCACAACTGTCAAAGAATAACTGGGCTGTTTACATAAATTCCCAAAACAAGTCCTTTTAGGATCTAAAAAGTAAATTTTTAACAGACTAAATTCAACTAACACTTTATGTCATCTTCCTGGTAGTGCATCTGAAATACCCACTCAGCGGTGCTCCATGTAAAATGAAGTCTCAGTAGGCGCCATTCTCTAAGTGTGCTGAATTTTTCGTATATTTAATAGAACTTATGATTTACTTTGTATCACTCAGTAACAAAGCATATCAAGATGAACTTCCATAGAAAATGCAAAGTTTATTGATACCTTTTAATTTATGAGTAAATAAAATTAAGTGGTAAAATGCCATCTATCACAATTGCATTCAGACCTCAAAACTGAATTGTGAAAATTTAGAGAGATTTCAAATTCCTCACATATATATTCCCCTTTCTTTTATGTTGTGTGTCCTCAGAGAAACTGATGGTAACTCTACATAAGAAATTGAAAGAACTCCTAGACTAAGATTGCCAAACAAAATACAGGACAACCAGTTCAATTTAACTTTCATATAAATGATACTTTTTTAGTATAAATACTGTAGGGGCCATATTTAATAGTAAAAAAATAAAGTATATGTTATCAGAAATTCAAATTGAACTGGATGCCCTCTATTTTCATTTGATTTATCTGGCAACTCTATCCTACGCATATGGTAGAAAACTAATATGCAAAAAGTTTACCTGAAATGTATGAATGATTTGTACAGAGGATTATCAGAACAGCTGTCAGAAGACTGGAAAGAAATCTTCTTGGAGATCATGTGCAAGTGTTCATGATGGGAGAAAGTCTCCTGCCTCCTCCCCATCTCGGCTCTATCCCAGAGAACATGTTGTCTTCCAGCCATTTTAGCCAGAGGGGCCTGCCAGAGTCACTAAAAATGAATTAAATTGACTGTGTAGCTCCCCTATCCCCAAAGAAAGTGTTTATCATTGTTATCATCTCCCCATTTCCTCTCAATGCTTCTTGGTAACAATCTCTGCAGCTAATGTAAAAAAGATACAGAAAAGATTTTACTGTCATAAAGTGCTTCTAACATTTATTACACTCCATGGCCATGCAACTAGCTTAAAAAGTAACTTTTCAAACCACCATGAGAGGAAGGGGGCGGGGGACTGTTGATAACCCTGAAGACAAAAATAGAATGTTAAAACTTCAACTGATCCCATTCTGATTCTTTCAACAGCTTCTTTCCTCTTTCAGAGTTTTGAAAGCTTACATTTAAAGAAGTTTCCAAGAGAGGACTGGACAAAGGCTTAACACAAAGCAAGTCTATTCTACAAAACAGATGAATAAAAAATAAGAAACAAATATCAAACAAATAAGTTGCTTTTAAGCACTGTCCCCTCTCCATGCCCTGTAAATAATTAATCATAAAATATATAAAATGAAAGCTATCTGCATTATTCCAAAGATCTATTGTCAATTTTTTTTAGTGACTTTTCCAACTATATTGTGTCGACACCAATAGTTTTAATAATAGAAAGATGAAACTAGGAGATTTTAGGATAAAATAAGTATAATATAGCTCTTAGAAGAACAGCTTTTATAATTAGATAGCTTGAAATCAAATATGGATTCTGCTTCTTTCTAGCTAGAGGATGATCAGATAAGCTACTTAACCTTCTGAAGCTCTAGTCTGGTTTCCATTTGTAAACTGGTGTTATTAATGGTAACTTTTTTTACAGGGATCTGTGTAATTATTAGGTGAGATAATGTTTATAAAGTTCTTGGAAGAGAATCCACCAAATAATTTGCTCTAAAATAAGTATTGCTTATTATACAGCTCGTTATTTTCTGATAATTTCATTTTATAAAGTGTCACAAAGAAGCACATGACGTTTTGTTTTGAATCTGGTTAAAGGCTTCTCTGGTGGTTCATATGGTAAAGAATCTGCCTACAATGTGGGAGACCTAGGTTCCATCCCTGGGTTGGGAGATACCCTTGGAGGAGGGCATGGCACCCTACTCCAATATTCTTGCCAAGAAAAGCCAATGGTGGGCTACAGTCCATGGGGTCACAAAGAGTTGGACACGACTGAGCAGCTGAGCACAAGTGATATTGAAGGAACACTGAACTTAAGGGTGGGAAATGCACAGAGGAAAAAGACTGGTTCATTCATTCATTTATTCAACAAAACGATATTGAGTACCTACCACGTACCAAGTACCATGGGAGACAAAGGTTACAGAGCAGAATAAAAATTCTCTTTCCTCAGAGACCACACAATCTAATGAAGGAGGCAGCTGGTGTGCAAGACACTTCCAGTGTGTTGACTGTAGTGATGCAAACACTCCTAGAGGGAAAGGCAATTACCAAGGCCAGGGGTGAACAGAGAGGAGTCATCCTTGAGGATCAATGTTTCTGTTTGGTCATGAAAGATAGATGTACATTAATCAGATAACAACAGGAGGATAATTTAAAAGTAGATTTTTATAATATAACCACAACTTGGAGATTCACTGTAGCATATTACAGGAGCTACAAGAGCCACAGGGAGTTTTAATATGAAGTTTAAAACAGGAGTGTGTCAGGACACTAACTACAGTGGAAGGTCTCATACAGCAGAGTTAGGTGTTTAGATTTTTACCATGAAAGTAGGGACTCTGGGAGGATTTTAATCAAGGTAGAGATATAATCAGAGTTTTCCTATTTAAAAGATCACCCTAGAAGCATGAAAAGATTATACTGGAGGGAAATGTGTACAGAAGCAAGAAGATCACATCTGCTGTAGCAATCAAGGTGAGATTTTGATTAAGAAAATGGAAATTGCAGTAGAAATAGAGAGGAAGGAAAAGAATCAAGAAACATTCAGGGGAAGAATTAGAAGTCTTAGCACTGAGGGAAAGGGATAATACACAATGACTCCTAATGTCTGCTACAGGACAACAAGTGAGAATGTGTTGGCTGGAAGAAGGGCAGGACATTAAGCTTCTTTGAAAGTGAAAGTGAAGTCGCTCAGTCGTATCCAACTCTTTGGGACCCCATGGACTGTAACCTATCAGGCTCCTCTGTCCATGGGATTTCCAGGCAATAGCACTGGAGTGGATTGCCATTTCCTTCTCCAGCGGATCTTCCCAACCCAGGGATCGAACCCAGGTCTCCCGCATCGTAGACAGACGCTTTACCGTCTGAGCCACCAGGGAAGTCAAATTTAGTCACTAAGTAATTGACTACATCAGCCAGATAACGTATCTGAAGCAGTTTAACTGATACTAGAACAACATCATTTTAACATGTCCTTACATGTCAAGCTTTAAAATTTTTTCAAAAGTATACAAGTAGTGTATTCTGGTTTTAAAGTGAAAGTGAAAGTCACTCAATCGTGTCAGACTCTTTGCGATCCCATGGACTATACAGTCCATGGAATTCTGCAGGCTAGCATACTGGAGTGGGTAGCCTTTCCCTTCTCCAGGGGATCTTCCCAACCCAGGGATTGAACCTGAGTCTTCTGCATTGCAGGTGGATTCTTTACCAACTGAGGTATCAGGGAAACCCTCTGGTTTAAAAATTCTTGGCAAATACAGTGCTTATATTCAATCAGCCCTTTTGTATTTCTAAGGAGAGTTTCAAGTGAAAACTTGCTTTCTTGTAATCAGAAAACAGAAAGCATTCAGGGAAAGGAGACTCCTGTTAAATTTTACCTTTTTTGGACAGCAATGCATATGCCATCAGTTAAGTTCAGTTGCTCAGTCATCTCTGACTCTTTGCAACCCCATGGACCACAGCACTCCAGGCCTCCCTGTCCATCATTAACTCCCAGAGCTTGGTCAAATTCATGTCCATCAAGTTGGTGATGCCATCCAACCAGCTCATCCTTTACAACAGTGTGAAAAGGCATATGCCATAAACCCACACATACATGGAATTACTAAAAAAAAAAAAAAAAAAATACCCAGATATTTCTAAAGCATTTTACCCCAAAATGAAACGAAAGCAAGAGCTCTAGTAAAACTAGATTTAAATATGGAAATGGGGTCAAAACATAGAAGAGAAATCTGCATATGAGGAAAGCAACAGTAAAAAGCATAAAATATAAATAAAATCTAATGGGTCTCCAAATGATTAGACTTAGGAGAGTCTTTATCTCAAGGAAGTCTAACACTCACCATACCATACAAGTTTTATAATAATATCAATATTATTTATTAGAATAAGGATTTTTATGAGACACTGGTGGAATATATTAGAATGGCAGATTAATGTGAAGTCCCAATTTTCAGCAGCTTATAACTTTGGCAGTATATTTAATTTCAAATGGAACTTGGCATGAGTTTACTATGTCAGACTTTAGCCCTTGCCAAGTTTGACAAGCATCCAGTTCAGCTGTTTTGGGCTAATGTGAATGCCAAAGTAAAGATTTTTTTTTTCCTGCATTCAACAACATTTTTCATTATAAAAAGCAAAAATGAGTAAATGAATGTTTATTGTTGGGCCCCTTAATTAATGTAAAACAATTCTCACACAAAGCAGAAATGCAAAGTGATTCAGTGAGCAAAGTAATGGACTGAGGACTCCACGGAAGTAAATTTCAGCTTTGCTACTGACTCACTATGTAAAATTGGATAAGTAACATTGCCTCTTTATGCCTCAGCTTATTCCACAGTAAGATTAGGAGATTAATACAAACATGCATATCATAACGAAAATGACAGTAAAGCAATTTTGAAGTTTAAACATATAGTAACTTCTCTTTTCAATACCTTTTCACTATAGGGATTTTTAAGTAAATAAATAAATTTGGGCATGTAATGATGACCTATTTAAAGTTGTATAAAAAGCTAGTCTATTAATATATAAGTATACCCTGGTAATTAATTAGGATCTCTGGGAAACTGTTTGTTCTTTTAGGTAACTGAGTATCATTTAGTGAATTAATGATTTGGTTCACCATTTTGGAAATTACAGTTTCATTACATAAAACAATGCCCAAGTGGCTTAAAGAAGTTAGTACAGTCTACTTCAAAAAACAACTAATTTTCTCCTAAAGATAGTTTAGGCACTAGACCAAAAAGACCAACTAGCTTGAAAAATCAGTGAAAAGGATGCAAGTTTTTTCTATGTATAATGAGTGAAATCACTATTTTCTTGGTCACATTAAGGATTGATTAGTAGGCACTTTTAAATGTCACAGTCAACTGAATTACAGCTTGAATTGCCTCTTAAGTCAACCCAAAATACCAGAGTAATCCAATAATTTTAATTCCATAGACATAGCAAAAGATTATATCCAACATATCCTCCATTCAGTCATGCTTGGATTGCATAGGGCCACACATTAAAGAAAAGAAACATTAATTACATAATTATTTACAAATGTCTCGGTATCCACTTTTCTGTAAGAATAAACAGAGAGAGTGACAGAAGAGGAGACCCCAGCCTCCATTCCTTGATAAAGATCAATAATTAAAAGTTACACAATTATCCACAAACAAAAACAGCCCTGGGAGAGCTCTGGAGTTCATATAAGAAACTTCAACAATTTGGTAAAACAAAATACTTGGAAGTTTTGGTGAGGATAACTGCACCAAAAAAAGAAGAAAAAGCAGTTTCATTTTGCCTGCATCATCAAACCCCCCAAGTTATCAATGCTCAGTGCCAAGAGGAAATAATGCAGCTAGAAACATTTCTCCTCACAGAATCAGGAAGAATGGGATGAGTGACCAGTTGCCCCAGCCTTTTGAGCACCACGGAAAGGCCCTGCTTTGGATTCACTCTGTTGAGAGATCAGCAAAGCTGTGATACGTAGTGATGGTTGGAAACAAAGAAGAAAAGCAGAGACTACCAATATCAGCCATGGAGTATGAGCAGCCACAGTTCCAGTGAGCTTGTTTATGACTTTAGCATCTTTGTCTCTGAATGTAAAACCCAGCAGTGATAGCAGTTTATGTTCACAGACAGGACCCCTCTGGCCATGAGTGCACCCACAGTTGGCTCCACCCTTTGCTGCTTGCTCTGGCCCCCACCACTACATCTATTTGCAGTCAGCCTCTACCACTATACAGACACTTGCAGCTGGTAGTTGGGTTTCTGCATACCACAGGTTCCAGTCATTTATGTGGTTTTCCCTGGAGGATAGAACCTTAACAGCCCTTTGAGTACCTTTAGACCCCCTGCAGCACTAAAAACTATGTAGCAGTTGATGCCGTGAGCCACAATGCCCTAAGCCAATAAGCCACAACAGCCCCCACCCCAGATCTAATGCAGTCACATGCTCCCACACTTGATACCCTTCACCACTAGACTCAGAGGTCATACTATGCTCCAGCATGCCCCCACTCACAGGTGGTGACTGCTTCTTCAATTCTGCAAACACCTACACAAAGCTACAGTGATCACAAAGAATCAGAGACACATAACTAACCAAGGAAATACAGTAAATCTCCAGTAACTGGCTCCAAAGAAATGGAGATTCAAAAACTGCCCAACAAAAAAAATTCCAATAATCGTTCTAAAAATGCTCAGAAAGTTAGAAAAGGATACAAATACATAACTAAACAATATTAAAGAAACAATACAAAAATAAGACGAAAAGTTTAACAAAGAGATAACAAAAACTGAAGAATCAAACAGAAATTTTGGAGCTGAAAAATATGACTGAACTGAAGAATTCAATAAAAAGTTTCACTATAGACTAGAATAAGTTGGAAGCATCAGTGAACTTGGAAGACAGATGATTCACATGGTCAGAGGAAATGTTTTCAATTTTTTGCCATTGAGGGTAATATTTGCTGTGGGTTTGTCATTTATGGATTTTATTATGATGAGGTATGTTCCTTCTATGCCTGCTTTCTGGGGATTTTTATCATAAATGGGCATTGAATTGTCAAAAGCTTTCTCAGTATCTATTGAGATAATCATATGGTTTTTCTCTTTCAATTTGTTAATATGGTTAATATCAATCACAATGATTGATTTGCAAATATTGAAGAATCCCTGCATACCTGGGATAAAGCCCATTTGATCATGATGTATGATCTTTTTAATATGTTATTGGATTCTGTTTGCTAGAATTTTGTTGAGCATTCTTGCACCTATGTACATCAGTGATACTGGCCTGTGGTTTTCTTTTTTGTGGCATCTTTGTCTGGATTTGGTATTAGGGTGATGGTGGACTCTCAGAATGAGTTTGGGAGTTTATATTCCTCTGCAATTTTCTGGAAGACTTTGAGGAGGACAGGTTTAGCTCTTCTTTAAATTTTTGGTAGAATTCACCTGTGAAGCCATCTGATCCTGGGCTTTTGTTTGTTGAAAGATTTTTGATTACAGCTTCAATTCCCATGCTTGTGATGGGTCTGTTAATATTTTCTATTTCTTCCTGGTTCAGTTTTGGAAGGTTATACTTCTCTAAGAATTGTCCATTTTTCCAAGTTGTCCATTTTACTGGCTCCTAGTAGGCTCTTATAATCTTTTGCATTTCTGTGTTACCTATTGTGATTTCTCAATTTTCATTTCTAATTTTATTGATGTGATTCTTCTCCCTTTTTTTCTTGATGAGTCTGTCAAACAGTCTACTTTATTTACCTTCTCAAAGAACCAGTTTTTAGTTTTGCTGATTTTTGTTAAGGTCTCCTTTATTTCTTTTTCATTTACTTCTGCTCCAATTTTTATGATTTCTTTCCTTCTACTAACTTTGGGATTCTTCTTTTTCTAGTTGCTTTAAGTATATGGTTAGGTTGTTTATTTGATGTTATTCTTGTTTCTTGAAGTAGGCTTTTACTGAATTCCATAGGTTTTAGGTGCTGTGTTTTCATTTTCATATGTTTCTATGCGTATTTTTATTTTCTTTTTGATTTCTTCCATGATCTGTTGATTATTCAGAAGCATGTTGTTCACCTTTATTTCATTTACAATCAGGAAGAAGTCAAGGGTGTGCACTCTCACCACTACTATTTAGCATAGTTTTGGAAGTCCTAGCCACAGCAATCAGAGAAGAAAAAGAAATAAAGGGAATACAGATTGGAAAAAAAGAAGTAAAACTCTCACTCTTTGCAGATGACATGATACTCTATGTAGAAAATCCTAAAGAGATCACCAGAAAATTTCTAGAACTAATCAATGAATATAGTAAAGTTGCAGGATATAAAACTAATACACAGAAATCCCTTGCATTCCTATGCACTAACAATGAGAAAACAGAAAGAGAAATTAAGGAAACAATCCCATTAACCACTACAATGAAAAGAATAAAATACTTAGGAATAAATTTAGCTAAAGAAACAAAAGACCTATATATAGAAAACTATAATAAACTGATGAAAGAAATCAAAGATGATACAAATAGAGGGCGAAATATACCATGTTCATGGACCAGAAGAATCAAAAAGGTGAAAATCAGTATACTACCCAAAGCAATCTATACACTCAATGCAATCCCTATCAAGCTACCAATGGTATTTTTCAAAGAACTAGAACAAATAATTTCAGAATTTGTATAGAAATACAAAAAACTTCAAATAGCCAAAGCAATCTTGGAAAAAGAAGAATGAAACTGGAGGAATCAACCTGCCTGACTTCAGGATATACTACAAAACTGTAGTCATCAAAACAGGATGGTACTGGCACAAAGACAGAAATATAGATTAATGAAACAAAATAGAAGGCCCAGAGATAAATCCACACACCTATGGACACCTTATCTTTGACAAAGGAGCCAAGAATATACAATGGAGAAAAGACGACTTCTTTAACAAGTGATGCTGGGAAAACTGGTCAACCACTTGTAGAAGAATGAAACTAGATCACTTTCTAATACCATACAAAAAATAAACTCAAACTCAAAATGGATTAAAGATCTAAACATAAGACCAGAAACTATAAAGGTCCTAGAGGAAAACATAGGCAAAACATTCTCTGACATAAATCATAGCAGGATCCTCTATGACCCACCTCTTAAAAGCTTTTGTACAACCAAGGAAACTAAAAGTAAGGTGAAAAGACAGCCTTCAGAATGGGAGAAAATAATAGCAAACAAAAGAGCTGACAAAGAATTAATCTCCAAAATATATAAGCAGCTCATGCAGCTCAATAACAGAAAAATAAATGACTAAATCAAAAAATGGGTCAAAGAACTAAACAGACATTTCTCCAAAGAAGACATACAGATGGCTAACAAA
>SJYT01001846.1:657186-700554 GCA_006410635.1 Cephalophus harveyi
GCAGCACTGTTTATAATAGCCAGGACATGGAAACAACCTAGATGTCCATCAGCAGATGAATGGATAAGAAAGCTGTGGTACATATACACAATGGAGTATTACTCAGCCATTAAAAAGAATACATTTGAATCAGTTCTAATGAGGTGGATGAAACTGGAACCTATTATACAGAGTGAAGGTGAAGGTGAAGGCAAAGTCGCTCAGTCGTGTCTGACTCTTTACGACCCCGTGGACTGTAACCTACTAGGCTTCTCCGTCCATGGGATTCTCCAGGCAAGAATACTGGAGTGGACTGCCATTTCCTTCTCCAGGGGATCTTCCTGACCCAGGGATCGAATCTGGGTCTCCCACATTGGAGGCAGATGCTTTAACCTCTGAGCCACCAGGGAAGCAAAGTAAGCCAGAAAGAAAAACACCAATACAGCATACTAACACATATATATGGAATTTAGAAAGATGGTAAGGATAACCCTGTATGCGAGACACCAAAAGAGACACAGATGTACAGAACAGACTTTTGGACTCTGTGGGAGAAGGAGAGGGTGGGATGATTTGGGAGAATGGCACTGAGAAAAAAAAAAAGAACAGTACAAAGCTCTCAGCATAGACACTGAGACAAGGTGAAGTGTCTCTGAAAAGGTGGGACTTACAGCACTTTATATCCTTATTAGGATTGATCTGTACATTTTTGGTTGGCTCCTTTCCTTGATATATGTTATTTCTAACCAATCAGTTTAAAATATTTAACTTGACATTCTTATGGCTTCTTTTGATTCCCAGTTTCTAAGTTTCCTCAGATGTTGAGTCATTACCTTGTGACTGGATCTTATGATGCCCTGGCCATTTTACAAAGGACCAGATATGGGCCAAATGTTGATGGTCTATAAGTTGTTTTGCTTTTAGATAAGAGGGCCAGGAGTTAATGGTTATCCTGTCCTGGATCTGGGTGTTTTATGATCTACCAGACCAAGGATGCATTCCTCTGAAAGTCAGTAACAAAGGGTATAGCTCTAGATTAATGGAGCGAGATGTTTATTGATAAAAAGATTGAGGTCTCAGAGTCCTACACTGACTGCCTAGCAATTTCTGTCTCAAGACCACCTGGGAAGCTCATCTCCTAAAGTGGATTAATTTAAAACTCAGAACGAAATGTTCCACTAATACTTTTTGGTCATCTCCCTGGGACTGATGGCACAAGAAGCATATTTGTAAGACTAGTTGTGAAGCACAAAAGATCAACACTGCAGTTTATCTTTCTTTTCTTCAGAGAAGCTGACATTTTTCATAGTTTAACCCTGTGGACTCTTTTGGGGGTTTTGTGGGGTGGTTTTTTTTTTTTGGCTTAAAAATAAATTCCATGCTTTAAGAAAGAGTTCTATAATGATGATCCACTTAGCATTTTTTTCAGCTCCTCTCCTAGTAAAATCTACACACAGTCTTCTAGAATAAATCTATATCAATCACTCCCTTTGAGACTGAACCAAACTTGGGTCTACTCAGCCACATGCAATAAAGCCAAGCTACTGACCCAGGGACATGGTGAACACAAGTGCAGTGTTTACTGTAGGCTCCAAAAGACTCAGAGTTTCTAGTGGGATCAGGGAAGAGTACATCTGTCTGAAATACAGAGTACCCACTTTTTGTTTAGCGATTGTAAAATCAGGAGATAAAATTAGATCTGAAAATGTTTTGTCAAACACAGAATCAGAATTAATGGGTTTTATCTTGTAGGACAATATAAGTAAAAAAGGACATTAGTTTGATGAATTAACCTTCCCTGTTTTAAGGATGTTTCTACATTGCTGAGTGGTGATTAACAAAAGGAGCTGCACCTCAGTTTAAAGAATATATATGGGTAGCTTCTCATACTTTTATTCTCCTTCTTTCCTAAACTCTTGCATAACTTCGAACCTTACATCATTGATGTGTTCTGACATTTTGTAGATCATTAACGAATTTTGATTAATTTTTGAGAACTGACAGACTTTCTCTGCATAAACCTAGCGTTTAACAAGTGACCTCTTGTTCTTATTTTTATCTTGCTCAATTTATGCTGTTTTCATCAATTTCCATTACAGAGCATGATTTTTACTGAGTTTACTCACAAAGTCTGAACTCATATTCTGTTTAGAGCCAAGAGCTCTCTATTAACAGACTCTGATGACAAATTAAGATTTTGTACCTCTAAAAGCCTCACTATGCTTTGCCTGTAAATACCATCTCAGGAAAGCTTACCTAAGATAGTTACCTTGGAGGTGAGTAATAGATTACCAACAGTATAAGACTGGGAAATACCAATACATGTGTGAGGCATAAAAACATTTCTTTTTTTCTCAAAAAAAAATGGTTTTCTTGGAAGTGAAACATGTTCAGGCAAGCAAATTATTAGCCTTGAGAACAGAAATTTTAAAAGAAACAAAATTAATGACCTTCATGCTTACTGTTTCAACTTTAAATATTAGCTAGAGAGAAATTATTGGCCTTAAGGATAAATGTTAACTGAGATACCATTTCTTTTCAAGGATTATGAATGCTGCAAATTGTCCCATATAAAATGTAATAAATTTGTAATATTTGGATTATTAAAGTGAGGGTGGAAACCAAGTCAGCAAAACATAAACCATCATTTTAAATAAAGCCATACTAATTTTAAACTAAGTTAAACTCCTACTAGATTTGGTAATCTTACAGCAAAGCATTTTTTGCATATTTTTATACTTCTTTCTATTTCAAGAACAGAGTCAGCAACCTAAAACAATTCAAAAGCCCTTAAACAAATCTTTTAGATTCTCAGCATTTAAATTTTGGACTCAATGCATTGCTACAAGGCTTTGCTGTTTATCTCTTAATCCTTTATTGTTTAATAATCTTTCTTCACAGATGGTGACATGCAAATTATATTTTCCCAATGTAAATAGTGCTGGGAATGCACATTTAAACCTGAATAAATCAGATTTGTTTTAGGTGGCAATGACAATGAAGAGAAGGACACATGGAGATGACAAACAAACTTCTTGTCTCATTCCACTCCTTATGGCCTTTTGGTTCCTAAGCAGGTGGGAAATCATCCAAACAGATTGCATCTCAGTATTAACTCAATTTTATCAACTGTTGACATTAAATTAAGAGTGGATACTTGTCAATTCACATAATTACTTTAAGACGTCTATGCCTGCACTGCTGTGAGTGGAAGGAAAACTGTTCGAATGTTGGCAGTTACATACTGTATTCAAAAATATATATATATCTTTCTTAATGAACCATCAGCTCCTTTCCACTCCCAGGAGACACAGGTAACCCCCTTCCCACCATAATCTGGAATTCCTCCTCCTGAGTTATAGCACCATCAAAAAAAAACTATTCTCATTTAATTCAGTGATCAAATTCAAATCATGCATACAATGGAAGGCTAGGATACAAAGTACCTGTTTAAAAAAATAAGAGATAAGAGGAGGGTTTGGCAAACTCATAGAACCAATGCAGCTATAAAAAAATATATGTAGCTCCTAAAGCAGTTACGGTGTAAATATCCTAAACAGTATTAAAAAGAATATACTTGGCATCTCAACCCACTATTCCACTCAAACGACTCTTTCAAATACTGTTTTGGCTTAATGAGCATTGGCAGGTGATTTTAAAACTGATTTGGAAGCATGTTCTGAGTTAGAAGCGGAAAACTATCTCTCTTTAATTTCTCAAACATATTTTCAGCATAATGACTGAGATACTTTTTCTCTACATTATTTTTGGTGTTCAAGGAATATGGGTTAAATATAATCAGAAGCCCAAATAAAATATTTGACAGTGGTTTTCCAGACAGTTTTATATTCAAAGAATGTATTTTGTATAGAATCAGCAGGTGCCAAATCAGGAAAACACTAGTTGTACCCCTTCAATAATTCCAGTTAGACAGACTTGGTTGGATAAGATCAGCAGGTAGAAAGACTCAAAATTAGTCACAAAGAAATAGGTAAAAACTTTTCAGGTCTGCAAAAGCTATAACCTAAGCAAATAATTATCAGCAAATATGGAGAATGGCAGAAGTCAAAGAGAGAAAGAAGAAATGCATAAACGCAGAACAGAGGAAAAAGAGATTTGATGTTAGATCAACATTCAAAGCCATAATGCTATAGCCATGTCTTCGATTCAGTACATTTTGCAGGAAAGGATGGACACTTGAAAGGTACCAATTCTCAGACTTTGGATTTTGACTAATTGTTCAACAGCAGTATTCAACTTCTGTATTTTGTAAGCTCCCTGGGTGATTTTAAATTTTAGAGAGATCTGATAAATGTATATACTAGCAATCAACACCACAATCAATATATAGTATATTTCCATAATCTTAGATTTCACAATCTATGTACCACTTTCCATTCAATCAACCTGCTCTGTGGGCAACTCACTCATTTCCATCACCACAGATTAACTTTGCTTGTTCTTGAACAAGGCATGTATAGTATATACTTCATGATGTCTGGATTCATCAACTTTCACGTTTTTAAAAATCATCTTTGTTCTGTGTGTATCAGCAGTTCATTCTTTCTGTAACTGAGGATAAGTATACTATGATCTGCCCCTTCACTTCTTGGTGGACTTCTGACAATTTTCCAGTTTGGGGCTGTTATGAACAAAGCTGGTGTAAACATTCTTCAATAAGCCATTTTGTGGGCTTATGCTCAACATTCACTTGGGTAAAATAAAAATGAATGAAATTATTGAGCACAGATAGGTGAATATTTTAACTGAATAAATTTGCAAATAGTTTTCCAAAGGAATTTACTACTTTATACCCCAACAATGGGGGAGAACTGTCCCAGTTGCTCCACAACACCAACATCCACATCAGTCTTTCATTTTAGCCATTCTAGGCAGTGAAAATAGTGTTTCATTGTGGTTTTAATTTGCTTTCCTCCGTGACCAATGTTGACAAGCAGAGTTTCTAAAAATGTAATTCCTGGGCTAGTAATATCAGTATCATTAAGAAACATGTTAGAAAAGCAAAATTTATAGTTCACTCTAGACTTAAAGATTCCAAAGCTCTGAAGCTGGAGCTCAGCAATATTTTAACAAAACCTCCAGGTGATTCTGGGCTTCCCAGGTGGCTCAGTGGGTGAAGAACCTGCCTGTAAATGCAGGAGATGCCAGAGATGTGGGTTTGGTTCCAAGGTTGGGAAGATCCCCTACAGGGCACAGCAACCCACTCCAGTATTCTTGCCTGTAGAATCCCATGGACAGAGGAGCCTGGCGGGCTACAGTTCATAGGTCGCAGAGTCAAACACAACTGAAGCAACTGAACACAGCATAGCACCAGGTATTCTGGTCCATGGTTTAATTAAATTGCTTAGGTGGTTTCTGGTTTCAAACTCTGTAGTATAAAATATAGGTAAAAGTTAAATATCTTAATTTGATATTAATAGGAATGGTTTAAAATGATAGAAAATGGTTGTCCTTATCTAGATTATTCCTATAAACAATACTGAAATAAACCAATCTGAATTTATTAAAAAATCTAATACCCATGTAAGTAGACTTCTTAAACATAAATCTCAAATAACTCCTTTGAACTCAAAGAACAAATTAAGGATGAAATTTTAAGAATATTTCAATATCTCAAACATCGAGAGCCCTGAAAATACCATTATTTCTTCTATTTTAATGTTTTTCTCACCAATTAAAACTTCTTTATTTTTATTACACTGTTATACAAAATATTTAGAAATCAGCATCTACAATAACTTTCAACTGTCTTATGTATATGAGAATGTGGCACAATAGTAGGCATATTCCAACTTCGGCATTTACTTGAAACATTGTAAATCAGTAATGCATTGTTTCCACTGTATCTTAGTATTTTAATAAAAGTTGGCAAAAGCCATTTAATTCATGTTTTGTAGAAAAATCTAATTTCTTCACGGTTTCCCCAAATACACAAGGTCTTGGGTTCTTACTGTTCAATGGCGTCACATGTTATTTTATCCACCCTATTCTTGAATCCATTTTTGTTCTACAACTCTTAAATACATGCCAATCTATGTGTGGAATTCATTTAACTGATTTTCCTAAAAACCATTTGCAGCAGCTTAAGTACATGTATGACAAATTTAGTGAAGCTTTATAGGAATGAACTGCTCAAGGTAATTGATCCTCCTAGATAATAGACATTTTTACTCTGGAAAGTTTCTTGCTGCTGCTGCTAAGTCGCTTCAGTCGTGTCCAACTCTGTACGACCCCATAGACGGCAGTCCACCAGGCTCCCTCGTCCCTGGGATTCTCCAGGCAAGAACACTGGAGTGGGTTGCCATTTCCTTCTCCAATGCATGAAAGTGAACAGTGAAAGTGAAGTCGCTCAGCCGTGTCCGACTCTTAGCGACCCCATGGACTGCAGCCTACCAGGCTCCGCCGCCCATGGGAATTTCCAGGCAAGAGTACTGGAGTGGGGTGCCATTGCCTTCTTCGGAAAAGTCTCTTATCCATGCCCAAACTGGAAATCTCTCAGCACCCACAATTGTTAAAAAAAAAAAAAAAAACTCCTATTTTGTTGCAAGGCCTTTGTTTCCCCTTCATACCTTAAAATTATATTCATGTATCTGTACAATATATAATCACTGTGTAAGTACTCAATGAGATACACCAGCATGCATGCGAAAAAAGTCGCTTCAGCCAAGTCCAACTCTGTGTGACCCTATGGACTGGGAACTCTCAGGATCCTCTGTCCATGGGATTCTGCAGGCAAGAATACTGGAGTGGATTGTCATGCCCTTCTCCTGGGGATCTTCCCAAACCAGGGACTGAACCCAAATCTCTTACATCTCCTGCCTTTGCAGGCAGGTTCTTTACCACTAGCACCCCCTGAGAAGCCCTAATACACCAGCAGCTTATTCCTGTTTGAGAGATGGTGAGGTGAGGTGAAGTTTGAGAGATGAGGTGACTAATAATCAGAGGAGTAAAATCATTTGTCTAAAATTATCATACAGTAAACAGGAGAGTCAGAACTATGGACAGAGGTTCGTACATTGTACAGGAGACACGGATCAAGACAATCCCCAAGAAAAAGAAATGCAAAAAAAAAAAAAGCAAAATGGCTGTCTGAGGAGGCCTGGCAAACAGCTGCAAAAAACAAAGGAGAAAAGGAAAGACATACCCATTTAAATGCAGAGTTCCAAAGAATAGTAAGGAGAGATAAGAAAGCCTTCCTCAGTGATCAGTGCAAAGTAAGAGATGAAAACAATAGAATGGGAAAAACTAGATAATATCTTCAAGAAAATTAGAGATATGAAGGGAACATTTCATGAAAAGATGGGAACAATATAGGATAGAAATGGTACAGACCTAAAAGAAGCAGAAGATATGAAGAAGAGGTGGCAAGAATACACAGAACTATACAAAAAAAAAAAAAAATCTTCATGACCCAGATAATCACGATGGAGTAATCACTCACCCAGAGACAGATATCGTGGAATGCAAAGTCAAATGGGCCTTGGGAAGCCTCACTATGAACAAAGCTAGTGGAGGTGATGGTTTTCCAGTGGAACTATTACAAATCCTAAAAGACGATGCTGTGAAATTGCTGCACTCAATATACCAGCAAATCTGGAAAACTTAGTAGTGGCCTCAGGTCTGGAAAAGGTCAATTTTCTTTCCAATCCTCCAAAGAAAGGCAATGCCAAACAATGCTCAAACTACCGCACAATTGCATTCACCTCACTTGCTATTAAAGTAATGCTCAAAATTTTTTAAGCCAGGCTTCAACAGTAAAGGAAATGTGAAATTCCAGATGCTCAAGCTGGATTTAGAAAAGGTAGAGGAACCAGAGATCAAACTGCCAACACCTGTTGGATCATTGAAAAAGCAAGAAAGTTTCAGAAAAAACATCTATTTCTGCTTTATTGATGATGCCAAAGCATTTGACTGTGTGGATCACGACAAACTGTGGAAAATTCTTCAAGAGATGGGAATCCCAAACCACCTGACCTGCCTCCTGAGAAATCTGTATGCAGGTCAAGAAGGAACAGCTAGAACAAAGACATGGAACAACAGACTGGTCCCAAATCAGGAAAGAAGTATGTCAAGGCTGTATATTGTCACCCTCCTTATTTAACTTATATGCAGAGTACATCATGAGAAACACTGGGCTAGATGAAGCACAAGCTGGAATCAAGATTGCCAGGAGAAATATCAATAACCTCAGATATGCAGATGACACCACCCTTCCTTACAGCAAAAGGGAAGAAGAACTAAAGAGCCTCTTAATGAAAGTGAAAGAAGAGATGGAAAGAGTTGCCTTAAAACTCAACATTCAGAAAACTAAGATAATGGCATCTGATCCCATCACTTCATGGCAAATAGACTGGGAAACAGTGGAAACAGTGTCAGACTTTATTTTGGGGGCCTCCAAAATCACTGTAGGTGGTGATTTTCTGATTTTTCAGTGCCATGAAATTACAAGACACTTACTTCTTGGAGGAAAAGTTATGACCAACCTGCTGCTGCTGCTGCTGCTGCTGCTAAGTCGCTTCAGTTGTGTCCGACTCTGTGCGACCCCATAGGCGGCAGCCCACCAGGCTCCCTCATCCCTGGGATTCTCCAGGCAAGAATACTGGAGTGGGTTGCCATTTCCTTCTCCAATGCATGAAAGTGAAAAGTCAAAGTGAAGTCGCTCAGTCGTGTCTGACTCCTAGCAACCCCATGGACTGCAGCCTACCAGGCTCCTCCATCCATGGGATTTTCCAGGCAAGAGAACTGGAGTGGGGTGCCATTGCCTTCTCCAATGACCAACCTAGAAAGCATATTATAAAGCAGAGACATTACTTTGCCAGCAAAGGTTCGGTAGTCAAAGCTATAGTTTTACCAGTAGTCATGTATGGATATGAGAGTTGCACTATAAAGAAAGCTGAGCACCAAATAATTGATGCTTTTGAACTGTGGTGTTGGAGAAGACTCTCGAGAGTCCCTTTGACTGCAAGGAGATCTAACCAGTCCATCCTAAAGAAAATTAGTCCTGAATATACATTGGAAGAACTGATGCTGAAACTGAAACTCCAATACTTTGGCAACCTGATAGGAAGAGCTGACTCATTTGTAAAGACTCTGATGCTGGGAAAGATTGAAGGCAGGAGGAGAAGGGGACAACAGAGAATGAGATGGTTGGATGGGATCACCGATTCAATGGACATGAGTTTGAGTAAATTCTAGTAGTTGGTGATGGACAGGGAGGCCTAGCATGCAGCAGTCCATGGGGTCACAAAGAGTCACACAGGACTGAGCTACTGAACTGAACTGGGCAAACTAGAAATTGCCCCTCTACCACCATCAAACATACTCATCTGTAGAACCAGCCACATAGGTGACATAGGTCAGTGCTAAATGAAGTAAGGGGCCCCTTGTTTCATTGGTAAATAAAGACTTCCAAGACAGAACTATCAAAGCATTAAAGAAAGCTCAAGGACTTTCAAGACATGTGGCCTGTGTAACTGAAGCTGGCCCTGCTCCTGTATCATCCACCTGGGAACCCACTCTTTTGATTGGTTGATATTTTATTGATACTCTCCTATGGAATATAAAATTTCCATGCACTTTTCAACTCCATCTTCAGAGATTTTCCATTTACTTATGTTAGTTTCTGATGTTCGCTAACTTTGTACATGCTCCCTGTATTTGGTTCAGCACGTAGTTCTAACTTGATATGTTTTCCATCTTATGTACCTCATGAATTCCCATGAATTTCCCCTATTTTTTTTCAAATAACAAAATATCTGAAGCTACTCCCCCTCCTCTGGCAGCGGTTTAAGAAAATAAATGTATCACCTTTGAAGTAATCTAGACCTGTCCAATCCTGAAGCTATTATAAAACCTTGCTGCATGTACATGGATCCATATAAAACTGTACTGAAATGCAACAAGTGGTTTAGTCCAAATTCCTGCTAATTCTGTGGAGAATCTCACTCACTTACTCCACTATAAATTTAATAATAGCTTTTGGGGGAGAAAAATACTGTTTTTAATCTTTGGTAGTCAATAATTCATAATTTTTAATCACACTATTATCTACTACTTTTCCCTTTTACCATCACAATAGAAGTTTAAACAGAAGACATTTTTTTAACAGTTTAGAACCTAAGCATTCAGCTGAATCACTATGGGACTAAGTGTTCTGCAGTGCATAATTCTGAACAGGTTTTCATAAAGTGCATGCATGCTATTGGAATAGCTTAGCTGCTTCAGAATTGACTATATAATTTTGAGGCATAAAAATAAAGACAGAGTTTTATCTGTATTTCCTATTTGGCTAAATTTATAGTCTAATGCTTTCCCTTTTAATCAACTTATACTATTTCAATTTTTATAAATCTATCAATAAATAGCATCCTTTTCTCTGCTTGAGTTCGACCCAACTGTGTTAACAATAAAAATTAATGCAACAGAAAATAACTTTATAATGAAGGCTAGGCTGGAGCATATGACATGTAATTCCAATCAAGAGACCCTCAGCTGTCTTCACATTGTGCAGATGCACTCACACCTCTCCAGAGCAAGTCCTGACATGGGGGTTTCCTATTATCTGATGTGCTGTAAGAATATTACCCCAAAACTTTTAAAAGTGAAACAAATTCATATGGCCACAGGAGACAGGCTGTGGTTCTTTTAACCTAAGGTATCCATCCATCTAGAATTGTGGTCTACATTCCCATCACCTGCGAAATGTTATAAACATTTTCTTGCAAAGTCTAGTACCAATATTACGACTCCTCCTCTAATGCTAATCACTTTTTCTTTAGGAATTCTCTTGGAACTACTGATGGACAGATCAGATTAACTACCAGATGCCTCTGAAATAAGTCAGAATAGAATTTAAAAATAAGGCAAAACTCCAAGCCACTCTATTTTATTACTTCTTCCATATTTTTATATTTCCTGTCACCTGATATAATTTACTATCTATTCTGCAAGGAGATCAAATGACAAGATTAAAATTTTCCAATAATAAAATATCACCTTGCTAGAGATGGTCAAAATTTACATATAAGCCTACTTCCATTATCAAATTCCATTCTCTCTAATACACATAACCTCTCCCTAGCCCTTACTCTATCCTGGAGGTGAGAAAGAAAAACCCACAAATCAAACCTTTTTATAAGTTAGAGTTCAAAATAATCAGCAAAATAAAGATCTCTTTCCCTGATGAGTTAAGAATACAAAGAAATTAAAGCCAAAAACATCCTCTTGCATTTCATACTTTATTCCCTCTTAGCCAGAAGACCCTCACATGTTTGTGTAGATTTGTTAGGCTATATCTCACTAGAATACGATTTACTATGAAATTTTTATGACCTCACAAATTGAATTAATTTCATGTCAAGTTTCTGATGTACCTCAATTTTAAAGAACACTCAAAGATGACAGCATATGCAAAATTAAAATAGAATTAGTCCCATATTCACCAAATTTAAAAGCAAGCCAACCCTTTTCTCAAAAGCAGTTCCTTAGGCAAAATAATGTTCCAATAATTTAGCACCCAGTATTGCCAAAGACTAGGGCAGAAACTCCGGAGAAGGAGATGGCACCCCACGCCAGTACTCTTGCCTGGAAAATCCCATGGATGGAGGAGCCTGGCAGGCTGCAGTCCATGGGGTTGCGGAGAGTCGGACACTACTGAGCGACTTCATTTTCACTTTTCACTTTCATGTACTGAAGAAGGAAATGGCAACCCACTCCAGTGTTCTTGCCTGGAGAATCCCAAGGACAATGGAGCCTGGTGGGCTGCCGTCTATGGGGTCGCACAGAGTTGGACATGACTGAAGCAATTTAGCAGCAGCATCAGTAGCAGCAGGGTAGAAACTCAGTAGTTTCTGAGGGAAAGAGGCTTAGGGACTAAAGTATCGGATAAATCCTCTGTAGGATGTTTTCAAGATCATGATACTTGTGAACATAAATTTGACTGGGAGAAATATCCCAGCAGAATTTTAATTTTGCCAGTGTGCAAAACCGTCTCTAGAAGGAAAAGCCTAATTCTGCATAATGTCTTCTCTCTAAGTGATTGAATGCTACTGACTTCTTGCAAAGCTTAAAAAACAGCATCACGGCAGCTGTGTCATCAGGTTTAAGGACAGCTTTCCTTTAAGCAGTGTCTACGATGTGGATTATTGTCCAGGGATTAATTTGAGGGTATGCTGTCTGGCAAATCTTGAAAGGGGATGAGGAAAGCTGAATAAATCAGGAGAAGAAATTAGGAAAAACTGTGGGTTCAGCTGAAGTTTACACTTAGCTTGACCCAACAGGGTGCTCTGGAATGTAACAGCAGAGAGGTACACCTGAGAGCTATAGCAGCAGATATTCTCAGCAGCAAGGGAATCCAATAAAAGAGGTCTGTATAGGGCACCAAAAGCATCCACCTCAAAGGGTAAATACAAGTTAGAAGCTTGAAAGAACAGAGTTTCTAATGATTATTAAAGTTATGTGCCATAAACAGCAATTTTCTATGCAGCAGCTGATCATTTTGATTTTGCAAACCTGTGGAAAGCTATCACTGAACATCTTAAAATGTTGATAGCATATTTTGAATTTTATTTGATATTAAATGAAGATACGTGAATAGGAAATTAATGAATCCAGAATCCATCTCCTCTCCAGGAAGTAACTGAAATATAACTATGACTTTGCAGAATAAATTGGTGGACCTGGGCTGGCTATGATAGACGAATTTTAAAAGGACTGCATTACTTGTTTCTTCTTGAATGAAAGTTAAAATGAATATCAAAGCTTGCTGAAATTGCTTTAAAATCTCTTCTTCCCTTCCTATTAACATACTTATATGAAACTGGTTCCTGTACCATGAGAGTTAAAAGCAAGGAGAATGAGAAACAAAACATAGAAACAGTTTAGATATCACTTGTTGTTGCTGTCGCTCTGTTGTTTACAAGTCTTTGAAACCTCACGGACGGCAGCATGCCAGGCGCCTCTGTCCCTCAGCGTCTCCCAGAATTTGATCAAATTCATGTCCATTGAGTCAGTGATCCCATCCACCCACCTTGTCCTCGTCACCGTCTCTTCCTGCCTTCAATCTTTATTAGCATCAGGGTCTTTTCTAATGAGTTGGCTTTTACATCAGGTGGCCAAAGTACAGGAGATTCAGCTTTAGCGTTAGTCCTTCCAATGACTATTCAGATTTTATTTCCTTTAGGATGGACTAGTTGGATCTCCTTGCAGTCCAAGGGACTCTCAAGAGACTTCTCCAACACCACAGTTCAAAAGCATCAGTTCTTCAGCACTCAGCCTGCTTTATGGTCCAACTCTCACATCCATACATGATTACTGGGAAAATAATAGCTTTGACTATACAGACCTTTGTTGGCAAAGTAATGTCTCTGTTTTTTAATACACTGTCTATTTTTGTCATAGCTTTTCTTCCAAGTAGCAAGCATATTTTAATTTCATGGGTGCAGTCACCACCTGCAATGATTTTGGAGCCCCAGAAAATAAAGTCTCTCACCATTTCCATTGTTTCCCCATCTATTTGCCATGAACTGATGGGACCAGATGCCATGATCTTTGTTTTTTGAATGTTGAGTTTTTAGCCAGATTCTCCTCTTTCAGTTTCATCAAGCGTTCCTTTAATTACTCTTTGCTTTTGCCATAAAGATGGTGTCATCTGCATATCTGATGTTGTTGATATTTTTCCCAGCAATCTCCATTCTAGTTTGTGCTTCCTCCAGCCCAGAATTTCTCATGATGTACTCTGAATATAAATAAGTGGGGTGACAATATACAGCCTTGACATACTCCTTTCCCAATTTTGAACCAGTCCATTGTTCCATGTCGAGTTCTAACTGTTGCTTCTTGATCAGCATATATTATATATCATTATTCCCTATAAATGAAATCCCTTACAATTATTCAGTGGAAGTGATAAATAGATTCAAGGGATTAGATCTGATAGAGTACCTGAAGAACTATGGACAGAGGTTCATAACATTGTACAGTATGTGGTGATCAAAACCATCCCCAAATGCAAAAAGGCAAAATGGTTGTCTGAGTGAAGTGAAGTCGCTCAGTCGTGTCCGACTCTTTGCGACCCCATGGACTGTAGCCTACCAGCCTTCTCTGTCCATGGGATTTTCCAGGCAATAGTACTGGAGTGGATTGCCATTTCCTTCTCCAGTTGTCTGAGGAGGCCTTACAAATAGCTAACAAAATAAGAGAAGTGAAAAGCAAAGGAAAAAAGAAAAGAGACACCCATCTAAATGCAGAGTTCCAAAGAATAGCAAGGAGAGATAAAAAGCCTTCCCAAGTGAACAAGAATACACAGAAGAACCGTACTAAAAAAGATCTTCATGACCAAGATAATCACGATGGTATGATCACTCACCTAGAGCCAGACATCCTGGAATGTGAAGTCAAGTGGGCCTTAGAAAGCATCACTATGAACAAAGCTAGTGGAGGTGATGGAATTCCAGTTGAGCTATTTCAAATCCTGAAAGATGATCCTGTGAAAGTGCTGCACTCAATATGCCAGCAAATTTGGAAAAACTCAGCAAATTTGGAAAAACTGGAAAATATCAGTTTTCCTTCCAATCCCAAAGAAAGGAAATGCCAAAGAACGCTCAAACTACTGCACAATTGCACTCATCTCACAAGCTAGTAAAGTAAAGCTCAAAATTCTCCAAGCCAGGCTTCAGCAATACGGGAACTGTGAACTTCCAGATGTTCAAGCTGGTTTTAGAAAGGCAGAGGAACCAGAGATCAACTTGTCAACATCTGCTGGATCATGGAAAAAGAGAGTTCCAGAAAAACATCTATTTCTGCTTTATTGACTATGCCAAAGCCTTCGACTGTGTGGATCACAATAAACTGTGGAAAATTCTGAGAGAGATGGCAATACCAGACCACTTGACCTGCCTCTTGAGAAATCTGTATGCAGGTCAGGAAGCAACAGTTAGAACTGGACATGGAACAACAGACTGGTTCGAAATCGGAAAAGAAGTACGTCAAGGCTGTATATTGTCACCCTGCTTATTTAACTTATATGCAGAGTACATCATGAGAAACACTGGGCTGGAAGAAGTACAAGCTGGAATCTAGATTGCCGGGAGAAATATCAATAACCTCAGATATGCAGATGACACCACCCTTATAGCAGAAAGTAAAGAGGAACTAAAAAGCCTCTTGATGAAAGTGAAAGAGGAGTGTGAATAAGTTGGCTTAAAGCTCAACATTCAGAAAATGAAGATCATGGCATCTGGTCCCATCACTTCATGGGAAATAGATGGGGAAACAGTGGAAACAGTGTCAGACTTTATTTTTTGGGCTCCAAAATCACTGCAGATGGTGACTGCAGCCATGAAATTAAAAGACGCTTACTCCTCGGAAGGAAAGTTATGACCAACCTAGATAGCATATTCAAAAGCAGAGACATTACTTTGCCAACAAAGGTCCATCTAGTCAAGGCTATGGTTTTTCCAGTGGTCATGTAGGGATGTGAGAGTTGGACTGTGAAGAAAGCTGAGTGCTGAAGAATTGATGCTTTTGAACTGTGGTGTTGGAGAAGACTCCTGAGAGTCCCTTGGACTACAAGAAGATCCAACCAGTCCATTCTGAAGGAGATCAGCCCTGGGTGTTCTTTGGAAGAGCTGATGCTAAAGCTGAAACTCCAGTACTTTGGCCACCTCATGCGAAGAGTTGACTCATTGGAAAAGACTCTGATGTTGGGAGGGATTGGGGGCAGGAGGAGAAGGGGACGACAGAGGACGAGATGGCTGGATGGCATCACTGACTCGATGGACGTGAGTCTGAGTGAACTCCGAGAGATGGTGATGGACAGGGAGGCCTGGCGTGCTGTGATTCTTGGGGTCGGAAAGAGTTGGACATGACTGAGTGACTGAACTGAACTGAACAAGGCATAAAAATAGAGGAAAACAATAGAATGGGAAAGACTAGAGATCACTTCAAGAAAATTAGAGATACCAAGGGAACATTTCATGCAAAGATGGGCACAATAAAGGATGCGAATTTTATGGATCTAACAAAAGCAGAAGATAAGAAGAAGAGTGGCAAGAATACACAGAAGAACTATCTTGGAGTCCAAAGTTAATTTGGTCTTAGGAAGTATCACTAAAAATAAAGTTAGTGAAAGTGATCAAATTCTAGATGAGCTAAACCCTAGAAGATGATGCTATTAAAGCGTTGCACTCAATATGTCAGCAAATATGGAAAACTCAGCACTGGCCAAAGGATTGGAAAACATCAGTTTTCATCCCAACCCAGATAAGGGCAATGCCAAAGAATGTTCAAACTACCACACAAATGCACTTATTTCACATGCTAGCAAAGTAACGCTCAAAATTCTCCAAGCTGGCTTCAAAAGTACGTGAACTGAGAACTTCCAGATGTTCAAGTTGGATTCAGAAAAGGTAGAGGAACCAGAGATCAAACTGCCAACATTAATTGGATCACAGAAAGAGCAAGGTAATTCCAGAAAAACATCTACTTCTGCTTCACTGACTATGCTAAAGCCTTTGACTATGTGAAAGTGAAGTGACTCAGTCATGTCTGACTCTGCAACCCAACAGACTGTAATCTGCCAGGCTCCTCCATCCATGAGATTTTCCAGGCAAGAATACTGGAGTGGATCTTCAGGGGATCTTTCCTACACAGGGGTCAAACCCGTCTCCTGCACTGCAGGCATACTCTTTACTATCTGAGCTACCAGGGAAGCCCTTTGACTATGTGAATCACAACAAACTGTGGAAAATTCTTCAAGAGATGGGAATACTAGACAACCTTACCTGCCTCCTGAGAAATCTGTATAAAGGTCGAGAAGCAACAGTTAGAACTGGACATGGAACAATAGACTGATTCCAAATTAGAAAAGGAGTACCTCAAGGCTGTATATTGACACCCTGCTTATTTAACTTATATGCAGACTATATCATGCAAAATGCCAGGTTGGAGGAAGCACAAGCTGGAATCAAGACTGCTGGGAGAAATATCAACAGTCTCTTATATGCAGATGACACCACCCTTATGGCAGAAATGGAAGAGGAACTAAAGAGCCTCTTGATGAAACTGAAAGAAGAGGGTGAAAAAGCTGGCTTAAAACTCAACATTCAGAAAATGAAGATCATCATCTCTGGTCCCGTCACTTCATGGCAAATAGATGGGGAAACAATGGAAATGGTGAGAGACTTTATATTCTGTGGCTCCAAACTCATTGCAGATGGTGACTGCAGCCATGAAATTAAAGGATGCTTGCTTCTTGGAAGAAAAGCTACAACAAACCTAGACAGCATATTAAAAAGCAAAGACATCACTTTGCCAGCAAAGGTCTGTATAGTTAAAGCTGTGGTTTTTCCAGTAGTCATGTATGGATGTGAGAGTTGGCCCATAAAGAAGGATGAGAGCTGAAGAATTGATGCTTTTTATCTGGAGTGTTGGAGAAGACTCTTGAGAGTCCCTTGGACTGAAAGGAGATCAAACCAGTCCATCCTAAAGGAAACCAAATCTGAATATTCATTGGAAGGACTGATGCTGAAGCTGAAACTCCAATACTTTGGCCACTTGATGCAAAGAGCCAATTCATTAGAAAAGACCCTGATGCAGGGAAAGACTGAAGGCAGGAAGAGAATGTTATGACAGAGGACGAGATGGTTGGATGGCATCATTGACTCAATGGACATGAATTTGAGCAAGTTCTGGGAGATGGTGAAGGACATGGAAGCTTGGCATGCTGCAGTGTATAGGATTGCAAAGAGATGGACATGACTGAATAACCGAACAACAGTATCCTGTAAGAATTATTTGTTCAACCTATATAAGTTAGCAAGCAAAAAGAAAAAAAAGTTAATTTGTAACTATAAAACTCTTAAATACTGATACACATAGATTGGGTCCAAGAATGATTTTTAGGTGCTTTATATGGGAATCACCATTTCACATGTAAGTTTTATTGATTCACAGCAGAAGAACATAAAGTCATGACTATATAAGTTGAGATTTTCTATATTAATCACATGTACAAATAGTTTCAATCAATGCCTTTAAATTAGTAATTTTTTTTATTTTTCACGGTTTTATGTCTACTTGGAGTCATACATACATATTTTTTCTGTTGAAAAGAACAATCAAATATTAAGTCTTACATTTTATATGAATTCTCATTCAATTTTGTAAAACAGTTTATTTGCATTATATTTTACAAAAGTGTCAGCCCAAGAAAACTTTGTAGTTCAAAAAAATAAAAGCAAAAGCCAAATGTTCTTTTATCAAAGCTACTTTCAGAAGCATCATTCAATGCAATGTGTGAGGATCAGCTTCCTTGAAGCTGAAAAGCAGCTCTCTGCTTCAACTCTTTCTATAAAGTTCAAGTTTCAGCTTCAGCCAACTCGTATTCTGAAGCCAATCAAATCTAACAAAAATCTGTGCTTTTGCTTAGGTCAGCATCAGGCTAAGCACTTCCCACCTTTATGGTAAGCAACCAGCTAAGATCCAACCACCACCACCACCACGGAATGTTCCTTTTCAGATGCCTCACTGATCATGCTTTAGCTGAAGCTTACATTTTAAATCCCAGCATCAGAACTAAGAACAATGGTAACTTTTACTGAGACAGTTAATTTTTCTTTTTCCCCTCATCAAAAGCCCGCTCCTCACTCTAAATTTGTTATCCTACTTCTTTCTTTTTCTCTGAAAAAAAATTAAAGGAATGTGGAATAGAGACATCTGTATATTTTCACCACAAATTCAAAAACCCAACTTTTTTCTCTTCAAAAATGGTGAACTTTTTGTAAGACCAACTCTCTTTGTATGTACCAAAGTTCCATCCATTTTCTCCTCTCAATCACATTTTGTTATATATAATTATGCCTCTGTCTCTTATCTCTTGAATTTTCCTCACTTTCTTGGATTATTTACAAACACACTATCGTGCTTCACTCCTTAATATGGCTCCTCGATTCCTCTTTCTCCAGCTCATGCCCATTTCCCTGCTCCATTTTCTCTAAAATGAAATTAAATTCAGCTTTTCTCCCCACCAGTCCAAAGTCACTGCCTCAGTAGATGGGCTTCATCTAGCCAAATCCAATGCTTTACGCTTGGTTCTCATCTTAAATGACCTCGAGGACCATTGATCTCTTTCACTAAAGCACTTTTTTTATTTGGAATTTCTTTTCATCTACCCCACTGACATTTTCTTTTAAACTTCTTTGCCAGATTCTCCAGACTTATTTCTAAATGTTGGAATGCCCCAGAATTCTGACTTTGGCCCTTTTTTCTTGCCTAGCTGTGTACAATGCCACAATGAACTGAACTGAGTCCTGTGTGACTTTAAATATCTTCCATTTCCTGATGGCTCCTGAATTTATTCCACCAACACTGGCACTACCCCTAAAGCCCAGACTTGTACATACATCGACTTAATTAACATCTCCACTTGAAATGTCTCTTAAGGATCTCACACTTGGTATTGTAAATTGAACACTTGGATCCCTACACTCTCCAAAATCACTTGATCTCAGTCAGCATTTCTCATTTAATTAAACAGTGCTATAGTTCACTCAGTAGTTCTGACCAACAATTGTGGAGTTGTATTTGACTGATCTCTTTCTCTTACAACCTAATGAAGTGTAGGCAGAAGCCATGAATATCACCTATGGGCCTGGATCATTAAAAACAGTAGCAGGATTTTCTACTCTCTGTCTTTCCCTAGTGAGCCAAGCTAGAGGCCTTACAGTGTCACAGAGACATTTGAAGGCACCTAGCTCTATGAAAAACAACTTGGTTGAAAACATTCCAATACTACAAACATTAGGCTCTTATGTGAATGAGAAACAAACATATGTTGGGTTAAACTACTGAAATTTTGGAATTGTGACAGCAGTGGTCTGTTTTTACTAGTACAGAAGTTCCAGCCTAGAAGGACAACAAAAGCAAAATTGATTATGTGCTACTACTGATGTAGTGGTTAGGAATCAGGAGACAAATGAACTTAAAAAAGCAAGCTGCTAAGCATACACACTGAGGAAACCAGAATTGAAAGAGACACATGTACCCCAATGTTCATCGCAGCACTGTTTATAATAGCCAGGACATGGAAGCAACCTAGATGTCTATCTGCAGACAGATGGATAAGAAAGCTGTGGTACATATACACAATGGGGTATTACTCAGCCATTAAAAAGAATACATTTGAATCAGTTCTAATGAGGTGGATGAAACTGGAGCTGATTATACAGAGTGAAGCAAGCCAGAAAGAAAAACACCAATACAGTATACTAACCCATATATATGGAATTTAGAAAGATGGTAAAGATAACCCTGTATGCGAGACAGCAAAAAAGACACAGATGTATAGAACAGTCTTTTGGACTCTGTGGGAGAGGGCGAGGGTGGGATGATTTGGGAGAATGGCATTGAAACATGTATAATAGCATATATGAAATGAATAGCCAGTCCAGGTTCGATGCATGATACTGGATGCTTGTGGCTGGTGCAGAGATGACCCAGAGGGATGGTTCGGAGAGGGAGGAGGGAGGGGGGTTCAGGATGGGGAACACGTGTATACCTGTGGCGGATTCATGTTGATGTATGGCAAAACCAATACAATATTGTAAAGTAATTAACCTCTAATTAAAATAAATAAATTTATATTAAAAAACAAGCTTGAAGGGGAGGTGAGTCATACTCAGCTCAGCTCAGTCGCTCAGTCATGTCCAACTCTTTTTACAACCCCATGAATCGCAGCACGCCAGGCCTCCCTGTCCATCACCAACTCCTGGAGTTCACTCCAACTCATATCCATCGAGTCGGTGATGCCATCCAGCCATCTCATCCTCTGTTGTCCCCTTTTCCTCCTGCCCCCAATCCCTCCAGCATCAGAGTCTTTTCCAATGAGTCAACTCTTCGCATGAGGTGGCCAAAGTACTGGAGTTTCAGCTTTAGCATCATTCCTTCCAAAGAACACCCAGGGCTGATCTATTTTGTGGTAAAACATTTAGTAAAAATTCACCTGCAATAACTTGAAATGAAGACCACATACTAACTGAGCCAACAATTTTAAGATAGTGCCTGGAAGAGTCAGTGATATTATCCATCAGCTATTATGAGTTGCTTTTTAGAAGTCATTACAAGAAAGGGAGCTGCCAATTTAAAAAGCTGCTGATTTTCATAGAGAGAGCAAAGGGAATAGACAAAGTCTACTAATCAAGGGCATTATATGTTTGGAAAAGGTGATTGCTCTGGATCATAAATAGAAAGAGATAAAGCATAAGGAAAGCCTTGAAAAACAAAAGCCCAAGGAAGCTTTTAAATTAAGTAACTCAGTTTTGCAAGGAAAAAAAAAATCAGATTAAGAATATTATCCAAGACTCTTAGTGTCTGTAGCCTCAAGGTGGCTGTGGTTAATGAGAGCACGTGGATGGAGATAGTATAGGAAAAAGTCAAACTTGGGAAATAATTTTAGGTACAAACTTGTATTTATTGCCACATGGAACTGTCTGGAAACAGATGAAAACCTTCCTAACTTTTTGAATAAATTGTATTGCCAAAGAAACAGCAAGCCTAGCCTAAAAACAGTTTATGACCGCTTGTTGAGTCTTAAAACCCTGTACCGAAATAACCCAAGGGTATCTGATGAATCTCCAACAAGAAGCAGGTGTTAGAGTTTTATTTCCCCAAAGAGGACACACTCCCTCTCATACATGTTAGCTTTGGCCATGGGGGATAACAGAAGGAAAAGTACTTCCTAAAGAACAGAGGAAGAAACTATGACAAATTTTAAGGGAGTGTTACTAGAGAACAAAATCAGAGTCAAAGGACGTTAGTGGATGGAGATAATATAGGAAAAAGTCAAACTTGGGAAATAATTTTAGGTACAAACTTGTATTTATTGCCACATGGAACTGTCTGGAAACAGATGAAAACCTTCCTAACTTTTTGAATAAATTGTATTGCCAAAGAAACAGCAAGCCTAGCCTAAAAACAGTTTATGACCGCTTGTTGAGTCTTAAAACCCTGTACCGAAATAACCCAAGGGTATCTGATGAATCTCCAACAAGAAGCAGGTGTTAGAGTTTTATTTCCCCAAAGAGGACACACTCCCTCTCATACATGTTAGCTTTGGCCATGGGGGATAACAGAAGGAAAAGTACTTCCTAAAGAACAGAGGAAGAAACTATGACAAATTTTAAGGGAGTGTTACTAGAGAACAAAATCAGAGTCAAAGGACGTTTTTCTCTCCCCCAATTAAGAGGTTTTCATAATGTGTGCCCAATAGACTCCAGTAACTTCTATGGAGTAGTGATTGCTCTGGATGGTTTATTCTGCCCTTTCTGGACAACTTTTATTGTAATTATCATGTCTTCACTTTATCATTATATACTGGGTATGGAGATGCACATAATTTTTAATAACATGTGTTTTCAGTTCATACCATAAGCAACCTCTAGATCAGACAGAAGTGACTGCTCGTAACATGGAGCACACGGGCCAGCAGTTGACTTGGGTCAGTGGATAGGATTTTTGAGTCATCTGACTTAGGAAGAATGTGTCCTATTTATACAGGAAGAGTACAATGGATGGACTTCCCTGGTGGTTCAGATGGTAAAGAATCTGCCTTCCATGCAGGAGAAGAATAAATTGTCGGGAAGATCCCCTAGAGAAGGGATGGTTACCCACTCCACTATTTTTGCCTGGAGAATTCCATAGACAGAGAAGTCTGGCAGGCTAAGGTCCATGGGGTTTCCAAGAGTTGGACACAACTAAGCAACTAACACTTTCACTTTCAGTGCAATGGATATTTGGTGGCCAAACAGGCATGAAGTGGCAGAGACGGGCTAGATTTTAAATCTTTATCTCTTTTTTCTGTCTGCCAAGCTTGACTATATAGCACAGTTTTGCTTTCTGGAGTAATGAAATTAAGTTCCAGATCAATGGAATAAAGATGGAAGTAACACATACCCTTCTAGTCCAGATTAAAAGTATACCCCATGCGATCCTCTTTCTCCCTTTCTTTGTCAGGGGCTGCAATAAAAGGGTTCCAAGGTTCTTTAACAGAATCAAAGGATGGAAGGAACTTTAAGTACTATTGACAAATAGAAACTGGAGAATACAAGCTCTCCATATTCAGAAGACTTGCCTAATCAGAAACTGGGCTACTACTGAAATAAGAAATAAAATATTATTATGCTTGCTATTGAAATGCTGTATTTGTCAGAGCAATTATCTTCTCCACTAATAGGGTATGTGTTCTTATTATTTGTTATTCTTATTTTATACTCCATTTATTATATTTTCAACTACCACTTGACTGGAAGTTACTGAAGGGCAAAACAGAGGCTTACTACTTACCCTGATAACTCATTAAACTTTCCTCCAAAACATACTCACTGTGACCTAACCTCTTAAACCAGTAACATATTCTATATCCTGTTATGTTGATGGGGGTAAATTCAGAGGCATTAGAAGGTTGAAATCTGATATGAGAGAACATTTATAACTCTGCTTTTAGAAAGGTGCTAATAAAAAGTACTGTCTGCCCACTATTTGGACAAAATTTGTTAGATTTTGGTGTGATGGTGGCTCGGGAAAAAACAAAGAAAAAGACAAGCCTGAAGATGAAGGTACTATCAGGTGAAACAAAGACAATTTCAATTTATTTAATTGAAGTTGTTAGCATAATTCTCAGGCTTCATGTCCGACTCTTTGTGACCCCGTGGACTGTAGCCTACCAGGCTCCTCAGTCCATGGGATTCTCCAGGCAAGAATACTGGAGTGGGTTGCCATTTCCTTCTCCAGGGGATCTTCCCGACCCAGGGATCAAACTTAGATCTCCCGTACTGCAGGCAGATGCTTTAACCTCTGAGCCACCAGGGAAGCCCGAGAATTATGCTAATAATTTCAATTAAATAAATTGAAATTGTCTTTGTTTCACCTGATAGTACCTTCATCTTCAGGTTTGTCTTTTTCTTTGTTTTTCCCGAGCCACCATCACACCAAAAAGATATAAAAGCATTAAATCCTATTGATAAATCTTGAACTTAGCTGTTAGGACTAAAAATTAAACTAAATTCTGCCATCATATATTTATTGTATCAGTCCCCATTCATATAGTGCTACCGCATGCATGATGAATTCCTGTGTCATATTCATTCAACAGTTCTTGTTAAATTATCTGATTTCTATAAAAGAAGCCAAACTGTAATTAACTTCTGTGTTTAAAGAGCTTTCACATACACTTCCAAACCTATGTTACTGTTATCATTTTGAATAATTTCTGAAAATTTCTTCTACAAAATTTTTTAAACAAGCTATATGTTTAGAACACTCAAATATTTTATATGAGAAAAGCATGAATTTATTACAGGTGATCTGCCATTAATGACATGGCATTTCAACATTAATGACATGACATTTCACCTAATTGAGAAATCTGGCTAAAATAATATTTTATTGTAGTGAAAATGGAAGCTGGAAAACAAACAGAACTCCTGAGTCAGTTATTATGAACTATATAATTTCTTTTCTGTGAGCTATAATTCTCCATTCAAATCAAAAGTATAAGATGAAATACCTCTCAAATTCTTTCATATAATTAATTCCACAAAGATGAATTTTGGGGATACATAATTCAAATAATTTATGGTTTTAAATTTAGTGTGAAAGAGAAGTGTCTGGAAATCTAGTGGACAGATCCTGAAGGCAGCGGAGATGCAGTCATGTGGTCACTGGTGACTAATATCAGCAAGAGTCTACCTGGGCCACTTGAGATTATGGCATTCAGCCCACAGGTAATGTCTAATTCTTATTCAGTTGGTTGGGAAGTGCTGAACTTCATCCCCAAAACACTTCCTCTAACTTATTGTAGACCCTATAAAAATCATCTTGGAAGCTAATCAAACCCTGTAATAAATGAGTGAAAACTGTCAGTTTCAATGAAGTCAAGCGAAATTAGGGGTATAAACTTTCTCAAGTATAACTGAATGAATAAAGTTAGTATCTACATTTCAAACACCCAGTGACTATGAAGATTTTGTTCTATTCTACTGGTAGGTAGTGTCATCCAAATCTGGTGTTAAAAACTAAGAAATAAGAAATATATTGGATGTTGTTGAATCAAGCCAGGTACAGGGGATGGTTAATCTCCTCATCCAAGCACAGATGTGGTCAGTAATAAACATGCTTAAGGGCAAATGATCAGAGGAGAACCTAGGCTAGAATTTGTTCAGAAGGCCAGGCACCCAGATGGTGGAAGGGAAGGGCGTGTCAGACAAGTCCTTTAGATCAAAACAGTACCTAGAGTTGAGTATGGCAATCAGCCTGGGGTAGAAATTGAGATGCTGATAAAACACCAGCTGGGCACAATCAGAAACAACACTAGCCAAAACTCATCTCTCTGAGAACAGGGGCTAGCCCTGCTTCATCTTTATGTCCGCAGAGCATTAGGAATTGTCAACGTGCCTGTGAATGAACTAAGAAGAAAGAATTGGTATCTCAGAAGAAATATGAAAACACAGAGCATTTAAACTTGGGCTTTCATTGGTAGCTTCAATCTGCCAGGAAGTCCGATTTGATCTTCAAAAGATCTCTCCTGATAGCAGAATTTTAGTTTCAATGGAGTAATATCTATATTTCATTCTCAGAAACCAAGGGTTTTCTTGTCATGCAAATATTTATCAAAAGTCAGAAGAAATGTTCACTTTTCAAGGAAAATTAAATTATGCCATGTAATCCTTTTAAATAAAGATGAGTCAAGGCCTGGGTAGTAATCACGCAACTGATTTACAGGAAGAACACAGGAAGCAGTGTTTCCACAACCACTGGCTTTCTATCTCTCCCTCTCTCAAGCATCATTACGAACAAAGCTAGTGAAGGTGATGGAATTCCAGCTGAGCTATTAGATGTCCTAAAAGATGATGCTGTTAAAGTTCTGTTCATAGTGAATTTAAATACAGTACTGTTCTTTAAATGCATTTGTTCATAGTGAAGCATCACTACGAACAAAGCTAGTGGAGGTGACTGAGTTCCACCTGAGCTATTTCAAGTCCTGAAAGATGATGCTGTGAAAGTGCTGCACTCAATATGCAAGCAAATTTGGAAAACTCAGCAGTGGCTGCAGGACTGGAAAAGGTAAGTTTTCATTCCAATCCCAAAGAAAGGCAATGCCAAAGAATGTTCAGACTACTGCACAATTGCACTCATGTCACACGCTAGCAAAGCAGTGCTCAAAGTTCTCCAAGCTAGGCTTCAACAGTACGTGAACTAAGAACTTCTGGATGTTCAAGCTGGGTTTAGAAAAGGTAGAGGAACCAGAGATCAAATTTCCAACATTCACAGGATCATAGAAAGAGCAAGAGAATTCCAGAAAAACATTTGCTTTATTGATTATGCCAAAGTCTTTGACTATGTGGACCACAACAAACTGTGGAAAATTCTGAAAGAGATGGGAATATCAGACCACCTGACCTGCCTCCTGAGAAATTTACACACAGGTCAAGAAGTAACAGTTAGAACCAGACATGGAACAATAGACTGGTTTCAAATCAGGAAAGGAGTACATCAAGGCTGTATACTGTCACCCTGCTTATTTAACTTATATGCAGAGTACATCATGTGAAATGCTGGGCTGGATGAAACACAAGCTGGAATCAAAACTGCCAGGAGAAATATCAATAACCTCAGATTTGCAGATGACACCATCCTTATGGCAGAAAGCAAAGAGGAACTAAGGAGCCTCATGATAAAAGTGAAAGAGGAGAGTGAAAAAGCCAGCTTAAAACTCAACATCCAGAAAACTAAGATCATGGCATCCGGTTACATCACTTCATAGCAAATAGATGGGAAAACAATGCAAACAGTGATAGACTTTATTTCTCTGGCCTCCAAAATTGCTGCAGATGGTGACTGCAGCCATGAAGTTAAAAGACACTTGCTCCTTAAAAGAAAAGTTATGACCAACCTAGACAGCACATTCAAAAGCAGAGACATTACTTTGTTGACAAAGGTCCATTTAGTCAAAGCTATGGTTTTTCCAATAGTCATGTATGGATGTGAGAGCTGGACCTTAAAGAAAGCTGAGCGCCAAAGAATTGATGCTTTTGAACTGTAGTGTTGGAGAAGACTCTTGAGAGTCCCTTGGACTGCAAGGAGATCAAACCAGCCAATCCTAAAGGAAATCAATCCTGAATATTCCATGGAAGAACTAATGCTGAAGCTGAAACTCCAATAGTTTGGTCACCTGATACAAAGAACTGAATCACTGGAAAAGATCCTGATGCTGGGAAAGATAGAAGGTGGGAAGAGGAGACAACAGAGAATGAGATGGTTGGATGACATCACCGACTTGATGGACATGAGTTTGAGCAAGCTCCGGGAGTTGGTGATGGACAGGGAAGCTTGGCATGCTGCAGTCCATGGCGTCCCAAAGAGTCAGACATGATTGAGCAACTGAACGGAACTCCTTCTCTCATCTTGTACCTGTGTGTGCATGTGCTTGGAGTTAACACTGGAGTTTGATAAATGCATTTTTTGTTGGTTTTTTTTTTTTTTTGGCTAGGATTCTTGAAAGCCAGTGGTAAATAAGTCAGTAACCAATGCCGGAGACTTAAGAGAAACGGGTTCAATCCTGGGGTTAGAAAGATTTTCTTGGAGAAGGGCATGGCAATCCACTTCAGTATTCTTGCCTGGAGAGTCCCATGGACAGAGGAGGCTGGCAGGCTACAGTCCATAGTGTCACAAAGAGTTGGACATGACTGAAGCAACTTAGCACACAGCACACTTGAAGGATGCATCAGATAGAGAACAAGTAAGAGTGATAAATAAAATTTAGAAATCTTCAGGATATAAATCACCTGATTATGTTTTCTGATATAGCATACTACAGATAATACTAAATAAACTTGGCAAAATTTAGACATTTGTAGACTAAAAACTACATCTACAAAAGCAAACAAATCCTTCCTATAATAAAATATGTTCTTTGAAGACCAGGTTATGGGCATAGGATAGGAGCATATTACTAATAAATTAAAAGGAAAAAGGTATTAGTAAGTTGAATAAAGAATTACTAAATTTACGTTGGAACCAACCATGCAGAAGACTGACACATAGTAGATGAGTATCATCTAATTTATTATAAAGGTGACAGATAAAATGAATCAATCTGTCAATTATTACAAGGATTCTTCTTCTGTTCCCATGTGTACACACATAGTAATATTACTTAGTATCATCCTTTAAAAATATAAATCCTTACAAAAAATTCTGCCAGGTTAATCTAGTTTTCTGAAAGAAAATTGCCTAGTAAAGAATACATTTTGTATCATTTTCCAAAATCTTTCAAACTAAAGTCTAAGTCCAATCTTCCTCAATGTTGATTAAAACTGAGAGAACTTAAAGTTGCCCTTCATTTGTTCTTCACTGAGATGAAACTGGGAAAAAATTAGCGGGTAAATTAAATTTCATGAAAGTCACAAACAGTTGCTGATGTATCACCTTATATTAGGAGCAGTGAATGATGCATAGACTTTTCTAAATTCAAAGCTAACAAATTAAATTGTGAAGTTTAACTTAATATTGTCCAATTGTTACACATTTACCTGGAGAAGCAGAAGTCTCATCTTTTATTTGGAAATGTACAGTTTGCAAAAATGCACACAAATCATCTGAAGGAAGAGTAAAAAATAGTATATCCAATCATCTATTTATTCTAGTTACTCATAGAAATAATAATATATCTATAAGTTCAGATATTTAAAAAAAGTATAGGTAAATATAAGAACATTCTACATATTTTATGCTAGCTATATCATTTATTTTTAGACACCTAAACTTGCAAATTTCCAGGTGGAATTCTCAGTTTTATTCAAATACTTAGTCAAATTTTATTAGCCCAGAAAAACAGATAGCAAGTTAATCTACAAAGTCAGAAAAATTTCCTCATTTGTTAGTGAAAACTGCCTTACCATGTAAAAGGCAGCTATAATTCTTTATATCTTTATTTTAAAAAACATTCTGAATTTTTCATTTTTTTGCTGTTCATTAAACAAATTCCTTTGGTTTCCATGATATCATCCTCTTATTTGTTGTCTACTATTTTCATTGTTTATCCTCATACATCTGCATTTCCTTTTTTTCTCTGCTTGTGTAATTTATTTTTTTCAGCATTTTTCTCTTGGTTACTTTGATTTTTCTTACTCTATGTCAGTCAGTCAGTTGTTCACAATAAAAATGGTACATTTTGAAATTTTGTTGGGGCATTATTGGCTATCCCAAAACTAGAAGTATATTTCACTGGCAGGGACCAGTCTGTCCTGCTGTCAATGGGGTAGTCCTTGAAACAGAAGATGGCTCAGAGCCTGAACAACTTTAAAAAGTTTCACCAGACACTCATGGTAGTAAACATGCTTTTATATTCTGGGGTGAGCATCTAACTCCAGTGTATACATAAAGTCCAGCTGATGCTTAACTTAGGATACAACTGTAATTTCTTTTGTTTGGAACAATAACCTGAAATACCTGAAGTCTCCTCCCTTTTCCTCTTTTGCTCCCTGCAAAGCAAGTCTGACACTAAATACACAGAGTTGGGTCAAACTTCACTAAGAGCATGTGTGTGTATGTCCTCCAGTCTTTCAGTCGTGTCCAACTCTTTTGCGACCCCAGGACTGTGGTCCCCCAGGCTCCTCTGTCCATGGGATTCTCCAGGCAAGAATATTGAAGTGGGTTGCCATTTTCTTCTCCAAGGGATCTTCCTGACCCAGGGATCCAACCCAGGTCTCCCAGGTTTGGAACTGCAGGCATATTTTTTACTGTCTGAGCCACCAGAGAAGCCCCCACTATCCCTGAGTTTTAATAATTCTCTAGAAAAACTCACAGAACTCAGGAATGTCCAATACTTCCAACTACAGTTTTTATTGTAACAGAAAAGTATACAAGTCAGAGCCAGCTAAAGGGGAGATGCATAAGATGAGGTCTGGATGGGTCCCAAACGCTAATACATCAGCATCTTGTCTTGATGTGTGACAGTACATCAATACATCTTGATGTGTGACTGCATACATTCAGAGTGCAGTTTAACTGGAAGCTCACCCAAGCCTCCCAGTCTAGACTTTTTATTGGGATTTCATCACACAGGCACACCGGACTGAATCATTGGCCAGGTAGTTAACTCATTGACCTGCCCTCTCCCTCCCTGATGTCAATCAGACATCAAATAGCTCAGTTCAGTTCAGTTCAGTTGCTCAGTCATATCCAACTCTTTGTAACCCCATGAACTGCAGCACGCCAGGCCTCCCTGTCCATCACCATCTCCTGGAGTTCACTCATACTCACATCCATCCAGTCGGTGATGCCAGTCAGCCATCTCATCCTCTGTTGTCCCCTTTTCCTCCTGCCCCCAATCCCTCCCAGCATCAGGGTCTTTTCCAATGAGTCAACTCTTCGTATGAGGTGGCCAAAGTACTGGAGTTTCAGCTTTAGTATCTTTCTTTCCAAACAACACCCAGGGTTGATCTCCTTTAGAATGGACTGGTTGGATCTCCTTGCAGTCCAAGGGACTCTCAAGAGTCTTCTCCAACACCACAGTTCAAAAGCATCAACTCTTTGGCGCTCAGCTTTCTTCACAGTCCAACTCTCACATCCCTACATGACCACTGGAAAAACCATAGCCTTGACTAGATGGACCTTTGTTGGCAAAGTAATGTCTCTGCTTTTCAAAATGCTATCTAGGTTGGTCATAGGTTTTCTTCCAAGGAGTAAGCGTCTTCTAATTTCATGGTTGCAGTCAAATAGCTCAAACCCCTCTAATTACAAGACTGGGTCATTCTAATATGGTCACCCTCATCCTGAGTCATCTCATTAACATAAATTATGCCCCCCACCTTATTAGCATAAACTCAGGACTGGCCTGAGTGTACACTGGGGCAAAACTAAGGCACTCTTGTCATTCTTGAAATTCCAAGAATTTGGAGGCTCTGTCCCAGAACCAGGGGCAAAGACTAGACAATTCTTTATCACACAACACTCCTTATTATCTTTCCTTATGTCAGACTTTCATCATCTTTCCAAAGTGCTGTTTTCATTTAAATTATGCTCTTACCTCCAATTTGGTTCTGCTTCATATCTGTGGTCTGCAATCCTGCCAGAGTAATCTAGCTAAAAAGGAATCTGGATGATGTCATTCCTCTCTTTAACGGTACCCTGAATTTAACAAAGATATCTAAGCTCCTTTGTATAGCACACAGCACTGTCTGAGAGCTTCTTATACACATCTCAAACTACTGTATCTAAAGTAGTTAATTTAAAAGAACTCATCTAATTGTATATCCCTACTAAAGTAACTGACATTCCTCTCTTGGGTGCCATTGCTTATTCTATGTTCATTTTTAGAAGACCTTTCCCTTCCTCCACTCCTAACTGTCTGCATAACTCCTTATTAAGTAAGACTCAGATTAGGTGAAATTAAATCTTTTTTGTTCTACCCACTTGTGGTGAATTTCCATTATTTTCTGTTAGCTTGAGGCTCTGTACATTTTTTTTGGCAAATTATTTTCTTGTAAAAATTATTTATGCAAATGTCCACACTGAAAAATTCCCTTCTGGGTTTGTAAGAGGAACCCATATATTCAAGTGAGCATTATGGCTTCCAGCCTACATCAAAAGTGATTATGTCACATCTTTAAGTTCTGATCTAAGAGATACAAAAAGTGTTATGTAAGACTTCTAAGAAATGTCCTCAGTATGATGATCCCATCCTCTACCTTCTTTTCTCTGGTTAAAGTAAGAATATGCAGACGGGAACCAAAGGTACCATAAAGTGGAAGTCACATGTAATGGAAGGTGACATATGACCAACAAAAGGAATTATGTAATGGATAATTACTGTGTTTATCATCTTTGGACTAACTACTAGATATATGTATATTTTTCTCTCATAAGAGAGAAATAAATGTCTATCTTGTTGAACAGCTATTATTTTGGTCACTCCAGCCAAATTCAATACTGATTGCTATTCTTCTCACAAAACATAAGCTCTTATTATCATCTTATTTTCCAGGAACAAGAAGGATAGCTAGAACAGTATGTACTCAATAACTGTTCAATGAAATGAAACAAAATATAGATGTAAAAGCAACTGATTTCTATTCATAAGGAGAGACAATGAAGTACTTGTCCAATTTTTTATAATAGATTAAGTCCACTGAAATAGGTGTTTGGATAATGACAATTTTCGGTTTCAAGTATGTAAAATAAATACATAAAATTGGTCAAGTGAGTAATGATCTGTTAGATAAAAATTACACATTTGGAAAGCTGACCAAGATACTCAAAGGGCAAAATATATTATAAAATAACATATTTGTATATTTCAACATAAGTGGCTAATTTAGTATTGGAAAGTTTAAGGTAAAAACACTATTAATCAATATTCAAATTAGAGAAAAATACTTCAGTTTATTTATTTTGTTTGCACTCAGTGTGGTATATCTTTGCCAATGTCAAATCCAATGTTTACTTCTTTTGGCTTCTGCTCTATCACTCTCTCTTGGTTTTCCTCTACTTCACAAACTCTCTACTCAGGCTTGATTGCTGGTTCTTCTGTTTCTGCTCAGACCCCAAGTGCTGGAGTAGCCTAAGTCCTTCCTATTACACCCACACTCCTGGGAATCTCACATGGGCCCACAGCATTAGCTATCATTCATCTGTAAGTCTGTATCTACTAAATCGGTGTTTCCACCCTGGACCTAATCTGAAATTCTAGATTTGTCTATCCAAATTGCTACTTTAAGACCCAGTAGTCATCTAAGACTTACCATGTTCAAAAGGGAATTACTGAAATCCCACAGAAACTGCCTTCCCCAAATAAATCTGCTTTTATACTCACGTTACTTTTCAGTAGACATTCATTCAGTAGCTCATGTCAACAACTAGATCATGTACCTGATGTGCTTTAGTCATCATATCCATTTATACTTCATGCAAGATTTAACTTTAAAAAATCTACATTTCTTGAATATATCCAGTTCTTTCCTCCTAATCTATAATTATTTTAAATCAAACCAACATCTCACTTACCTGGACCACTAAAATAGGATCTTACACAAAGTCATCTTTTATTTTGTTCTAGGACTCCTGGTCTACCTTACAAACCATTCTCCACATGTCAGCCAACATTATGGTTTTTAAATGTATAAAAGAACAAGCCATTTCTCTACTTAAAATCAGACATTTATTAAATGTTGAAAAAGAATAAATCTGAGTGGGAAAATTCTAAGTGAATATAACAAGTGTAGCAGGCTTGAACTGGGTCAGATTTGAGCAAAATGCTAACTTGGTATCAGACAACTGCTCACTTTATGAAGTACAACCACAGAAAAAATATTTCATCTCATTGAAATGTTGACTCTTAGTGGGTATACATGATCATAGAAGTGAAAGTGTTAATCTCTCGGTCGTGTCTGATTCTTTGAAACCTCGTGACTATAGCTGGTCAGGATGGGTAGCCATTCCTTTCTCCAGCAGATCTTCCTGACTCAGGAATTAAAACTGAGTCTTCTGCACTATAGGCAGATTCTTTAAGATGATACTGAATAAACACACCAACATCACACTTTCCAGAGCAAGAAACTATTCACAGATCTCATAAAGTGTGAAAGATTAAGTTGGCTATAAAAATCAAATATAATGTCTATATCTTAATAACATGGAATACATTATTACAAATAGAGTGATTATTATAGTCTTGATAAAAGGAAGATGAAAATTATAAAACAGCTGAATTAAAAAACATTAAAAGTTCCTTATATATCACTCATATATATTTACAAAATATTACTTCAACACCAGCAATAAAGTCATATACCTTATTCATATCCATGAATGAAGTTGGTGAATTGTGGAACATTATCACACACAAAAACAATCCATCAAATACAGACTGTAAAAGGACAATAATCTTATGCTAACATTGAATCATATGCTAACAATGAATAAAACTGATGACTTGGTTTCGCATTTATTGCTTACTTCTTAGCTTGACCTGCTGCTGTTGCTGCTAAGTCGCTTCAGTCATGTCCGACTGTGCGACCCCATAGACAGCAGCCCATCACGCTTCCCTGTCCCTGGGATTTTCCAGGCAGGAACACTGGAGTGGGTTGCCACTTCCTTCTCCAATACATGAAAGTGAAAAGTCAAAGTGAAGTCACTCAGTCGTGTTCGATTTTTCGCGACCCAATGGACTGCAGTCTACCAGGCTCCTCCATCCATGGGATTTTTTAAGGCAAGAGCACTGGAATGGGGTGCCATGACCTTCTCTGATTAGCTTGACCTATTTCTCATTCAAATCTAGTAATAAAAATTATTTTTTGTGGATTTTTTCCTAATGAAAAGCTGTAATAAATAAAAATAATTTCTTAAACATAGAACAATGGAAATTTTACTTTCATTTTGCTTCATATTAAGAGATTGACTTCTCTAGATGCAGTATTCTTCTTCTTCCTAAATTATCAGGTGATCCCTGGAAAATCAGAGAATCTTCATAAAAAAAGTTATCTAGCCTTCAATTTCTAGGTCACCTTGTTACTGAAAATTCACTTTGCTCCCCACTATATTAGTTTCCATTTGCTGTGCCTAGTTGCTCAGTTGTGTCCAACTCTGCGACCTCATGGACTGTAGCCCACCAGGCTCTTCTGTCCATGGGGATTCTCCAAGCAAGAATACTGGAGTGGGTTGCCATGCTCTCCTCCAGGGGATCTTGCTACTGAAGCATTTTACCACAAACTTAATGGCTTAAAACAAATTTTTCATCTTGCCATTCTAGACCTCAAAAGATTAAGTCTTAATGAGCTAAAAACAGAGGGTCAGCAGGGTGGCATTCCTTCTGGAAACAATAGGAAACACTTTGTTTCCTTGTCTCTGCCTGCTCCATTGACACCTGCTTCCCTTGGCTTCTGTCCTCTTCCTTCCAACATCACAGCCAGAGCCATCTGGCCAAGTGCTTTTCAGGGGGCCACCTCCCTGTTCTCTCTTCTGTCTCCCACTTCCACTGTTAAGGTCCTTTGTGATTACACTGAGCCTGCCTTAATCTCTTTGGGCTACAACAGCAAAATACCAGAGACTGGGTGGCTTATAAACAAAAGTAGTCTATTTCTCACAGTTCTGGACACTGTGAAGTCCAAGATCAAGTCTGTGGCAGCTTGCAATTTTTTCACTGTAGCTTCACTTGGCAGATGGGGCAAGGAGTTCTCTAGGACTCTATGATTATGGCACCAATGCCAATTCTGAGAGCTCTGATCTATTGCCCTAATTACCTCCCAAAGGCCACCTCCACTTCAAGACCACCACAACGAACATTAGGATTCAACATATGAATCTGGGAATGAGGGGCACAATCACTCAGCCCATAGCAGGGCCCAACAGGATAATCCAGAATAAACACCCTCATTCAAGTTCAGCTGAGTAGCAACCTCAATTCCATCTGCTGCCATAATAACCCTTTGCACATAACCTAATGTATTCACAACCTTCTAGTATTGGGACTTGGACATCTTTGAGGAGCTGTTATTCTACCTATTACAGTCACAAACTTGGTATATGACTTCCAGTGGGTTGTCAAGAGATGTAGAGAGATATATTTTAGAACTTAATTAACCTTAAAAAGTATAAGTGGTATGTTGAAAATTAATTTTCCCTCTCCCAGATAAAGCCCATTTTTATTCATCTAACACTCACTCATCAAAACATTTATTAGGTACCCACTATACCCACAACACTAAGGATTACTCACGAAACAAGACAAACTCATTTTGATGATGTTTCAAGGGGAAGGTATACTGGAATTGATGTGACTGTTACTGAGTTATGCCCCAAATTATGGGATTTACTAGGACTCCCCACATAGTTAGCAGTGGTCAGTTCATTAAAAGAGATGGACAATGATTTCTGCTAAAAGAACCATCTCTCACCAGTGAAACACTGGATTCTGAGGCAAATGGAGACATTACCTGGATCCTTCCAGTACAGTTGAAATCTCATCATGTAAAAATTCAGTCTGGTTTTAGCATGCTTTGAGGTAGAACCCAATTTTTTGAAAAGTCACTGGGATGTTTGTTTTAACCATAGCAGGTAAACACTCAGATTGTTACACTAGTAATCAGATTGTTATAAGACACATCAAAGACATGAAGAAAAGAGTAATGGTGGTTTTTACTACAATAACAAAGCAGTATAGTGTATAACCAATCTAGGGAGAACATTAAGCTCTGTGGGAGCAGTGCTACAGTTTGAAGCCATTTTCATTGTTACTATAGAAACAGCAAAATGTCAACTATTTTTGGAGCTTTGTTCTAAGATTCAACCAGCCATGCTAGTTATCAGTATGTTTAAGGATGCCAGAAACATATGCCAAGTAATATAGCTAGAAATTTAAGTTTGTAAGGTAATTTATTTCTTCTAGAACATTTTAATAATATGCATGGTCCCTACATATAATGCTATTTATGCAACTAAATATCCACACTTTATAAGAAATTATATAAACATGTATTTTTATATAGACATAGTTAATAAGTTACCTCCACATATGGTTTTTCAAGGGTGAGTGTAACATTATAGTGTTCACAGCTATAAACACTATAATTAACTTGGTACACAGACACCCAATTAGTTGGCCTGTTATCACTTAGCTAATTTCTTTCACCTTCAATAAACAGCTATTGAAAGCCAGGCCCCCCACTAGGTTCTGGAAACATAAGGATGACAAAAGTGCCATATTTTCCCCCAAGTACACATTTCTAAACATGAATTTGACCTTAAGATGCATTATATTATAAAACCTGACAAAAATTTTAGGACAAACAAATGTTAATTAAGGAGATTGTCTCCAAAAATAAAATGTCTCCAAGAAGCAAAAAATGAAGAATGGATTCATGTTTAACTGTGCAATTTCCTTTATGTTTGATGCTTAATGATGCTCCTCTGGCAAACAGGAATCTAAAACCCATCTGTGCAGTATACTTTACATATTTGTATGTAATAGAAAATTAGTAACTTTTATGATTTTATGGGCAAGACATAAAGCATGCAATTAGCAAAAATGGTGCAGTTATAGAAATTTTGAATTACTAAAAGTAGTGCTCACTCATTACTATGTATGTATAAAATGTTTATTATTCATGACCTTCATCTTCTCTATACACATTTTAGGGTTTTACAGACAAATGTAATTATTGAAAGCAATTTGAGAAAAAGTGATCTGGCTAATTATTCTCACACAGATTTACCTTCTTAGATTACCACTGAGGCCTCCTGAGTTCTGTAGATAGAGACAACTAATTGAGAGTAACACAGTTGGAACATATTTTGTGGGAAAAACACCCTCTCACTTGGAGTGACTTAGACACATTATGCATCTTGACTGACAAGTTAAAAGTTATTAGACAAATGTATCTAATTTAAACAGATTAAAATCAATACAGTTGACCCTTGAACAACTTGAGAGTGTTAATTCCCATATAATTTATAGCTGGCCCTCCCCATTCAGGGTTCTTTCACTAGCAGATTCAAGCAACTGAGGACCATGTAGTACTGCAGTATTTATTACTGAGAAGTATCTGTAAAAGTGGATCTGGACAATTCAAATCCATGTTGTTCAAGGTTCAACTGTATTTTAAAATCAAGATGATAAATGATTGTACTGATTAGTTAATTAAAATTGCGATCCATTGGTTAAGAGGTGATAGACAAGCTCTGATAGCAACAAAAGAAAAAATAGTATATATGTGTGGTGTGGGGGGAGGATGGTGCTGAAATGAGTTCAAATTGCTATGTCCCTGAAATATTAACATGCAAAAAGCATTTTACAGGATTTCATAATATGTATGTACCTGTTTAGAAAAACTCATACAGGTACATATATATTTTAAAATGACATTTACTGTTACTTTTAATCAGAGAGTCACATTACCTAATTGAAGTATTTAAAAACAGTTAATAGAATTATCCAGATAATTGTACTTCAATCTCCAGCAGAAAGTAACATCCTCTCTGGGAGCTGCCCTCTTTGAAAGACCACTGCCCCCACCCGCAGTTATACCCACTCACTGGGGCAACTTGCTTGTGGTGACTGGGGATATACAAAGGCCGCATCCTTATTAATAGCTCAATCAATTTCCTATGTATTTCCTATAGTACCTCATATTAATTTACATGACAGGTCCAAAGCTTTCTGTGGGATCAACTGATTGTTGCTATTGTTTAGTTGCTATGTTGTGGCCAACTCTTTGCAACCCCAAGAACTGTAGCCCATCAGGCTCCTCCATCCATGGGATTTCCCAGGCAAGAATACTAGAGTGGGTTGCCATTTCCTTTTCCAAGGGATCTTTCCAACCCAGGGGTGAACTCGGGTCTCCTGCATTGCAGGCAGATTCTTTACTGGCTGAGCCAGCAAGGATGCCTGGGATCAACTGATGCCTCTGTTAAAATGAGGTATTGTTCAGCTTCTCCCTTTGCTGAATCTTTGTCCCTCAAACCCTTACAGGGAATTTCTCCTAGAGCCTTTTTCCTATAATCCTTTTACACTCAAATCTCCCATCACAGGGACTGCCCTGGTGGTCTAGTGGCTAAGACTCTGAGCTACCAACACGGGGCACCAGGGTTTGATCCCTGATGAGGGAACTAGATTCCACTAGATTCCACATGCTGCAACTAAGACTTGGCACAGTCAAATAAATAATTTTTTTTTTTAATCTCCATCACAAGAGTCTGTTTCCAGGGAACCTTAATAAATCCCTTAAAGGTATCTGGAGAGCTAGAGACAGGCTATATAACAAAACAAGCAGAGGGCTGAAAAAAGTAAGTTTTCAGTCCCTATTTATTTTCTTATTACTGATTAATACCTATAGATCTCACATACTGCTGTCTGCTTTAATAAAGATTATCCATTAAAATGAATATATTCTTTTGCCTAGCTGTTGCTACTAAAATTAGGAATGTCCAGCCAAACTCACACTCTTCAGCTTATTTTTTTGCATTGATTATCTGTGTAAGTGACATCATGGTAATGCCTTACCTGGTAGTGTTTCACTTTATTTTGTAATATACAAAGTACATATAACATAATTTTTGCATTACAGAACCAAGAATGTCCCTCAGAAATTTACATTTTTCTTTAATAATCAAAAATCTGTTTACAAAATATGAGCTAAAGGTGTACACACTATCCTTACTGTATAATTTCTGTTATCATCACTACAAGAGACCATACATTTCTGTATCTTCACATAATTCCTCAGTGCCTAGCACAAAGTACAATTACAATAAATGAACGAATTGATGACTAAAAGTTAGATGGGTTTTATACTGAGCTACCATATTTATTAATAACCAGCAAACAGTATTAACAGAAGTTCAACTAACATTTATGTATTACTTTCTATATGCTACTTCTTACGGTAGTAAATGGAGGAGATTGGTGTATAGGAAAGAATCTAGTTACAAGGTTAGATTAAGCTGAGTTCAAACCTGAACTTGGTCATTTATTGACATGACTTTTTTAAGTTAATGAACTACTTCATTTATTTTATCATAATTTTTTGTTTTATTTCTTATTCTCCCCTCTTCCTTCACCCCCTACTTCTTGCTTCCTTCCTTAATCAATATTAATTAGGGTCTATCCACTATACCTCTCACTATGTGGGTGTTACAAATATGACTGTGAGCAACATAAGTTTTTAACCTCAAATTTATCATTGTCTGTAACTCAATCTAAGAGTGTTTGGGGAAGATTTCCCAGGACAGAACTTCTTGAAGCCAATTTCAAAAATATGATTAATGTGTCATTTTTGTAAGATGTGGAGACAGTGCCTGAAGAAGAGGGAGAAATTCCAGGCAGAGGTTATCAGTAAAGGATTGTGCAGAAGTATGGAGACAACTGAACACAGAGTACCATGGAAACTCTGCATCATAATTTTCTGAGAATCATGTTATTATGAGTACACAACTCAAGTCTAACAAAGAAAGAGAGATATGTGATAAGTATCCAGGGGTGTCTAACAGAATTCAAGAGGAGAAAGGCAGCCAGGTATACGAGCGACTGGAATCAATCACAGGTAAGCCATCCTAAGCAGACTGCCCATTTCTTTGAGACCCCATAGTGTTTTATCTCTGCTTCATTTAGCATCTGTTTCAGTCTTTCTTGCAGTTTCTATTTTGCTTTTTCTCTCCATATACAGTGGAAACATTGCTTTGCCAGACCCACATCTACACCACTACTCACATTTCAGAGACTCAACAGAATCTGACAAGAGGCTCTTTTCCCTAAATCCAGGTTACTGCAAGTAAAAGTTCCCATGGGATCAGATGCCTTTCCTAAGTCCAGTCCTATTCTAAGTGAGCTGGATAGGGGTGATAGTTTAGATAATGTGGCCCAACCTGAGGGCTTGTTTTTATGGAAAGTAGTTATTGAAGGAGGATTGCTTCTGTGACTAGAGCACAGAGGATGACCATTGGGTGAAGAAGGGAATGGGACTGGGCAAGAGAGACATAAAACATTCATTATCTTCTAAGTTATAGGGAGGACTTTGTACTTTATACTGGAGGTAGGGAAACAGAACCCTGTATGGAACAACTGACTGGGTTATGATTGAGGAAGGAGTTTGTCAAGGCTGTCTATTGTCCCCCTGTTAATTTAACTTATATGCAGAGCACATGATTAGAAATTCCAGGCTGGATGAGTTACAAGATGGAATCAAGACTGCAGGGAGAAATATCTAGAACCTCAGATATGAGGATGTAAAAGACACTTAGTCGTGTCCAACTCTTTGCAATCCCATGGACTCTATAGTCCATGGAATTTTCCAGGCCAGAACACTGGAGTGGGTAGCTTTCCCTTCTCCAGGGGATCTTCCCAACCCAGGGACAGAACCCAGGTCTCCCATATTGCAGGTGGATTTTCTACCAGCTGAGCGACAAGGAAAGCCCAAGAATACTGGAGTGGGTAGCCTATCCCTCCAGCAGATCTTCTTGACCCAGGAATCGAACCAGCGTCTCATTCATTGCAGGTGGATTCTTTACCAACTGAGCTATCAGGAATACCGCTGTAATGGCAGAAAGTGAAGAAGAACTAAAGAGCCTGTTGATGAGGGTGAAGGAAGAGAGTGAAAAAAGCAGTTAAAAACTCAATATTAAAAAAACTAAGATCATGGATTCCTTCCCATTACTTCATGGCAAACAGATGGGGAAAAGGTGGAAGCTATGACAGATTTTCCCTTCTAGGACTCTAAAATCACTGTGGATGGTGACTGCAGCCATGAAATTAGAAGACAAATTGCTTCCTGGCAGGAAAGCTATGACTAACCTACACAGTATATTAAAAAACAAAGACATCACTTTGCTGACAAAGGTCCACATAGTCAAGGCTATGGTCTTTCCATTAGTTACATACAGTTGTGAGAGCTGGACCATAAAGAAGGCAGAGTGCCGAAGAACTGATGCCTTCAAACTGTGGTGCTGGAGAAGACTCTTGAGAGTCTCTTGGACAGCAAGGAGATCAAACCAGTCATTCCTAAAGGAAGGTAAAGTAAGTCGCTCAGTCATGTCCAACTCTTTGCGACCCCATGGACTGTAGCCTACCAGGTTCCTCCCTCCATGGGATTCTCCAGGCAAGAGTACTGGAGTGGGTTGCCATTTCCTTCTCCAGGGGATCTTCCCAACCCAGGGATCGAACCTGGGTCTCCTGCATTCAAATCAACCCTGAATACTCACTGGAAGGGCTAATGCTGAAGCTGAAGCTCCAATACTTGGTCACCTGATATGACCAGCCAACTAATTGGAAAAGACCCTGATGCTGGCAAAGACTGAAGGCACAAGGAGACAAGGGCGACAGAAGTTGAGATGGTTGGATGGGATCACTGATGCAATGGACATGAACCTGAGCAAACTGCAGGATGTGGTGAGGGACAGGCAAACCTGGCATGCTGCAGTTCATGGAGTAACAAAGAGTTAGACATGATTTGGCAACTGAACAACAATGAAACTCAGATTTGAAAGTGACAAGATTTTTTTTTTTTTTTTTTTTTAGAAAGTGTACCCTCTGTGTCCAGCACAGTACAGGGAGATTTGAGTAGCTTGTATGAAATACAACTCACTAGTGGCCAAAGTTAAATAGTTTATGAAGACGAGAAATGAAAGCAGGTCACAAGGAAAACTGCAAAGAGCCTAAAGGATTTACATTTTCCTCAGGGTTACCATTAGTGTTTTTATCGGAGTGGATCCAGGATTTGGGAACCCAAAACACCAATAATTTGTGGATTACCTTTAATAAAAATATATTATAAAGATGAAATTAAGAATAATTGCAGATAAACAGTGAACTCAGATATTTGCCCAAATCAACTTCCCCTTAGCCAGATTCCACAAATGCTTGACACATCCCAGTCACCCAACAGGAAGGAAATCATGACAGAGGAGAAGCTGACATCAAATTACATGGTAAAAATATCTTACCTTTGCAGAATTTAACATGCTTAAGTTCATATGAACACAATGCTGGGTCCCTTCCAAAGAAATGAAAGAGTAAAGGATGTTAAAGCTTAAACTTCACTAGTTTCACTCTACAGTCACCTCCAGTAACTAAATATGACAGATAAAATCTCCTAGGAAAGCTAAAAATTCCAGTGTCCTTATACAAAGCTAAAATATATATATGAATGAATCAATCTAATACAACAGGAAGAGAGTAATATCATTTCACAAAAGTTTAAATGTAGACTTAGAATTCATGTAAGGCTATGCTCAGTGACTTACCATTCTTCTATATACAGTCAGTTAAAACCTGCCTGACTTCAGGCTCTACTACAAAGCCACAGTCATCAAGACAGTATGGTACTGGCACAAAGACAGAAATATAGATCAATGGAACAAAATAGAAAGTCCAGAGATAAATCCACATACCTATGGACACCTTATCACTGACAAAGGAGGCAAGAATATACAATGGGTTGAAGACAATCTCTTTAACAAGTGGTGCTGGGAAAACTGGTCAATCACTTGTAAAAGAATGAAACTAGAACACTTTCTAACACCATACACAAAAATGAACTCAAAATGGATTAAAGATCTAAACGTAAGACCAGAAACTATAAAACTCCTAGAGGAGAACATAGGCAAAACACTCTCCGACATAAATCACAGCAGGACCCTCTATGACCCACCTCCCAGAATACTGGAAATAAAAGCAAAAATAAACAAATGGGGCCTAATTAAAATTAAAAGCTTCTGCACAACAAAGGAAACTATAAGCAAGGTGAAAAGACAGCCTTCAGAATGGGAGAAAATAATAGCAAATGAAGCAACTGACAAACAACTAATCTCAAAAATATACAAGCAACT
>SJYT01001851.1:36298-64104 GCA_006410635.1 Cephalophus harveyi
GAGCTAAAAAGCCTCTTGATGAAAGTGAAAGAGGAGAGCAAAAAAGTTGGCTTAAAGCTCAACATTCAGAAAATGAAGATCATGGCATCTGGTCCCATCACTTCATGGGAAATAGATGGGGAAACAGTGGAAACAGTGTCAGACTTTATTTTTTTGGGCTCCCAAATCACTGCAGATGGTGACTTCAGCCATGAAATTAAAAGATGCTTACTGCTTGGAAGAAAAGTTTTGACCAACCTAGATAGCATATTCGAAAGTAGAGACATTACTTTGCTGACTAAGGTCTGTCTAGTCAAGGCTATGGTTTTTCCTGTGGTCATGTATGGATGTGACAGTTGGACTGTGAAGAAGGCTGAGTGCTGAAGAATTGATGCTTTTGAACTGTGGTGTTGGAGAAGACTCTTGAGAGTCCCTTGGACTGCAAGCAGATCCAACCAGTCCATTCTGAAGGAGATCAGCCCTGGGATTTCTTTGGAAGGAATGATGCTAAAGCTGAAACTCCAGTACTCTGGCCATCTCATGTGAAGAGTTGACTCATTGGAAAAGACCCTGATGCTGGGAGGGATTGGGGGCAGGAGGAGAAGGGGACGACTGAGGATGAGATGGCTGGATGGCATCACGGACTCGATGGACGTGAGTCTGAGTGAACTCTGAGAGATGGTAATGGACAGAGAGGCCTGGTGTGCTGGAATTCATGGGGTTACAAAGAGTCGGACACGACTGAGCGACTATACTGAACTGAACTGAACTGAACTGATGATAGGAATAACATTTCTACTCCTTTTTGTTTATGCTACATGCATTCTCATGCTTTCCTTCCACATCTCATAGCAAACATCATCCATCATTCCTGGCTACAGGATACTGACTTACTAATAGAATGAGAAATTTGGGGACATAAAGAGGAGACAAATATAGTAAAATATATTCTGCGAATATATATATATCTTTCAAAAATAAATGAACAGAGCTTTTTTTTTTTTTGCTAAGCTGAAATTTGTATACTTCTGCAGAAACAAAGTATAGCAATTTCACTGCATTTCCTTTTTATGAAGTGGGATCTCCTGACAGACCAGAAAAGAGATGCAGGTGTGTACATGTAAGTCAGAATTAGAAGTAATTAATTAATATGCCTTAAAATAACTATGAAGAAATGTAATTTTTTTTCACTTTTCTTTGTCTCTAGACTATTCTTTCTAGGAATAAACCCTAATGGAAACTTTCTTAAAGGAAAAAAAAAATCAGCATTTACAACCACAATTCACACAATTGTGTTCAACACAATTATAAAAACTATGGAAAAATTTAGAAATGACATGGAATGCTCAGCATTGGAGAAATGAATAAATTATAGTACATCCGTTTGATTAATATGTAGATTTTATACAGTTTTTTTTTTTTAAGTTGTGCAATATCAGATGGGCAATCTTAAATTTTTATATACACTGGAGAAAATTTTGAATGCAAATGTGAATTGTATAGTTATTCTAATTTAATTCAACTAATTTATATATTCATATATATGTATATATATTATATATGTAAGAAAAAGCCTCAGAACATTTTTACTTCTAAACTGATAGTATTGTATTTGAGTTTTTCTTAACACTTTGTATACTGGAAAAAGGATTTAAATGCCAGGTAAGTGTGGTTGAGGAGTGATTGTATGATTCGTAGGATCCATTTAAGTAAATCTATTGTATGCTTTGTAAGATCCATTTAAAAGAGTCCATGACAATAAGATTTCCTGGAAAAAAAGAAATTCTCACCTATGAACTTATCTGACTTAGCTCCATGGTCAGGGCCTCAGGCAGCTGTTAGTTCACCAAGAAAGAAAAGTTGTAAGATTTTAAAATGACAATTAGTTCTGTTACAATAAGTGACTTTACCTGTTTATAAATGGCACCTCTGGATAAGCCTTAAAAGTACTACCACATTTCCTGTTGCAGCAAAATCTGTTAAGTTACTTAGCTGTGGCTTATAAGACCTCAGGGGTGTTTCACCGTCATTAGCAGATCCTGACAAAATCCATTTCATGTAAGTTAACTAAATAGCAGAGGAAAATTTTATAGCACTCATCTTTAATTTTGAACTCTTTTGAGTCGACATGAAAACACTGTGACAAGAGAAAAAGAAGTGACCACTTACACATTTATGTATATGATAAAATGAGTGTATTATAAAATCCTAATATTTAGCATTGTGTAAATTAAGCATTTAGGTGGGTAACTAACTGATTTTTAAATGTTCATTACAATATTTTTTTTTTAAATTGATCTACCATTTACAAAAAGAACTTCCCTGGTGGCTCAGATGGTAAAGCGTCTGCCTGCAATGCGGGAGACCCGGGTTCATTCCCTGTGTTGGGAAGATCTCCTGGAGAAGGAAATGGCAACCCACTCCAGTATTCTTGCCTGGAGAATCCCACAGATGGAGGAGCCTGGTAGGCTATAGTCCATGGGGTTGCAAAGAGTCGGAAATGACTGAGCAACTTCACTTCACTTACAAAAGCATGATTTTTAAATACTGTTTCCAGATGTGCACTAATTTAAAATTATGTATCCTGTTATAGTACTGGTACTTCACATACCTGTGTTTCCCACACTGCAGGTTGATTCTTTACCTCCTGAGCCATTGGAGAGGCCCTGTAGTCTCTGATATATCTCATATGACCATCCTAACAGGTGCGAAGTGTCATTTGCATTTCCTCCTGATCAGTGCTCAATGTGTTAAGCACATTCTCATGTTCCTCTTGCCATCTGTATGATTTCTTTGGAAAGATATCTATTCAGGTTCTTGGCCCATTTTACATTGGGTTTTTTTCCAATGAGTCAACTCTTCACATGAGTTGGCCAAAGTATTGGAGTTTCAGCTTCAGCATCAGTCCTTCCAACTGGCCATGTGTTGTCAGATACAGAATGTGGGTGTGTTCACATATAGGCACATACTTGCAATTTGTTAGAAACCTATATAAGATTGAACATTTAAGTGCAAATAGTTATAGAGATTAACATGAGGTTGGATACAATCTGAGTGTGTGGTGGGATATATACATGTGTGTTGTTGGATCAGGCCTGTGGATGTTTGGATACAGATTTATGCTCATGGCTTTGGAGACTAAACTGTAATTCATGCCAGCAAGAGACACTGATCCTTTCTGAGCAGCTCATAGAAAATGTGTTAAACCCAATTGCTTGCTATTATTTGGTGAATAGTGGAGAAGACTCTTGAGAGTCCCTTGGACTGCAAGGAGATCCAACCAGTCCTTTCTGAAGGAGATCAACCCTGGGATTTCTTTGGAAGGAATGATGCTAAAGCTGAAACTCCAGTACTTTGGCCACCTCATGTGAAGAGTTGACTCATTGGAAAAGACTCTGATGCTGGGAGGGATTGGGGGCAGGAGGAGAAGGGGACAGCCGAGGATGAGATGGCTGGATGGCGTCACTGACTCGATGGATGTGAGTCTGAATGAACTCTGAGAGATGGTAATGAACAGGGAGGCCTGGCGTGCTGCGATTTATGGGGTCGCAAAGAGTCAGACACGACTGAGCGACTGAACTGAAGTGAACTGAACTGAACTGAGTGTGTCTGAGCAGAGAAGGCAATGGCAACCCACTCCAGTACTCTTGCCTGGAAAATCCCATGGACGGAGGAGCCTGGTAGGCTGCAGTCCATGGGGTCGCTAGAAGTCAGACACGACTGAGTGACTTCACTTTCCCTTTTCACTTTCATGCATTGGAGAAGGAAATGGCACCCACTCCAGCGTTCTTGCCTGGAGAATCTCAGGGATGGGGGAGCCTGGTGGGCTGCCATCTATGGGGTCTCACAGAGTCAGACACGACTGAAGCAATTTAGCAGCAGCAGTGTGTTTGAGAAAACTTTGAGATAATGTCATAAAATCTCCAAGTAAAGGAATAAAAATCAGGATATAAGGTTTCTCATACAGTGTGGTTTAGTAGTGGGAAAACAAAACAAAACAAAACCTATTGCCCCATAGACTTGTCATGTGAGTGTATGTTCCTTGATTCTTTGTCTCATCACAACAAAGATTTGGAGTGACGGACAATAAAGCCCCTCGGTGTGTCACAGCTCTCAGGTCTTGGATAGACTGTGTTATAGCTCTCAGGTCTTGAATGGACCGTGTTATAGCTCTTAGACAAATCAGTGTTACAGCTCAGTGTTACAGCTCTATTTTATTTAGAAGATAGCAGGAAAATCCATCTTCGAGGCATGAGGGCACATCGATCCAAAGACATGAGGAGAAGAGCACCCCAGCACACGGGAGAGAGAGAGAGAGAGAGCTGGCTCTGGCTCCTCTATTTATATGTTTATCTCTCCCTGGGCCTGTCCTATGTGAACTGGGCCAGCCAGGAGTGTTGTTTGTTTTACCTGAGGTCCTCACTCCGGTCTTCGGACTTTCTTTTGCTTCATTTTCACGGGCTTTTTCCTTCCTTGTCTGTAGCCACCGCCATTTTGGACTCCTTTCCCCTGTTCTACCTACCTAACAGACTTAACCCTTCATAAATCGAGACTGAATAAGGTATGCATACAATAAGCTTCTTTGACCACATGCTTCCAAATATATTAGTGCCAGATTATATCTTCCTTCAATATTGATTCAGAGACAGAGGGGGAATATTAGGAATGAAATCTCGGTCAAAAAAGAAAAATATATTCTGGCCTTTTTCAGTCCTGTTCAGTTCAGTTCAGTCACTCGGTCGTGTCTGACTCTTTGTGACCCCACGAATCGCAGCATGCCAGGCCTCCCTGTCAATCACCAACTCACGGAGTTCACTCAGACTCACGTCCATCGAGTTGGTGATGCCATCCAGCCATCTCATCCTCTGTCGTCCCCTTCTCCTCCTGCCCCCAACCCCTCCCAGCATCAGAGTCTTTTCCAATGAGTCAACTCTTCGCATGAGGTGGCCAAAGTACTGGAGTTTCAGCTTTAGCATCATTCCCTCCAAAGAAACCCCAGGGCTGATCTCCTTCAGAATGGTCTGGTTGTATCTCCTTGCAGTCCAAGGGACTCTCAAGAGTCTTCTCCAACACTACAGTTCAAAAGCATCAATTCTTCGGCACTCAGCTTTCTTCACAGTCCAACTCTCACATCCATACATGACCAATGGAAAAACCATAGCCTTGGCTAGACAGACGTTTGTTGGCAAAGTAATGTCTCTGCTTTTGAATATGCTATCTAGGTTGGTCATAACTTTTCTTCCAAGGAGTAAGCGTCTTTTAATTTCATGGCTGCATTCACCATCTTTACTATATAATAATCTTTATTTCATTAATAAGAGCAATAAGAATTATATACTGTCAACATTCTTCTTAACAATGATATCACCCAAAATATCTGGTGACAGCTTCTGTAGTGTATATTTGAAGCTCATGGATTATTATTCTAAATATACACATAAACAGCAAAACCTATATTTGTATAGAAATATATAGAAATACTGTAAGCAAATAAAGGAGACATTCAGCTTACACTGTAACATGTTAAGCTGTATAAACAAAAAAAAATTAAACGTAAAATTCATAGTATAAACAAAATAATACATGTAAAGTTCTAATAGACACAAAAGTAACACATATGTGAAATATAAATATGTGCTGTCTTTATGTGAAGAGCAATGAACTGAGTTTTATGTCATATTTCTAATTCTTTTCAATATCTGTGTTGTTGTTCAGTCACTCTGTCATGTCCGACTCTTTGTGACCTCATGGACTGCAGCATGCCAGGCTTCCCTGTCCTTCACCATCTCCCAGGACTTGCTTAAACTCATGTCCATTGATTCAATTATACCATCCAACCATTGCATCCTCTATCATCCCTTTCTCCTCCTGCCTTCTGTCTTTTCCGGTATCAGTGTCTTTTCCAATGACTTGGCTGTTTGCATCACGTGACTGTAAAGTATGGAGTTTCAGCTTCAGCATCAGTCCTTCCAATGAATATTCAGGATTGATTTCCTTTAGGATTGACTGGTTTGATCTCCTGGCTGTCCAAGGGAATCTCAAGAGTCTTCTCCAACACTACAGTTCAAAAGCATCAATTTTTCGGTGCTCAGCCTTATTTATGGTCCAACTCTCACATCCATACATGACTATTGGAAAAACCATAGCTTTGACTATACAAACCTTTCTTGGCAAAGTAATGTCTCTGCTTTTTAATATGCTGTCTAGATTGTTCACAACTTTTCTTCCAAGGAGCAAACATCTTTTAATTTCATGGCTGCAGTCACCATCAGCAGTGATTTTTGAGCCCAAGAAATAGAGTCTGTCACTATTTGTAATGAACTCTATTAATTTTGAAAAAGATTACATTATTTAAGAGAGAAACATGTGAAAACCTTACCCTAATTAAATAAATGCATGGTATTAACTATAGCTTAACTCATCACATGGAATATAAACCTGTAGTCTCAAAAGAGACATTTTAGCCCAAACAATACATCCTTCCTGAAGAAATTGTGGATATCTTAAAAAACCTTTTCAACAAAATATATGCATTGAACTAGAAAATTATGAAATATTTAAAAGCATATTTTGATCTTTGGAAGTATTCTTATAATAAATACATTCATCATGCCCAAGTTATTAAACATGAAGATACACTTACTAAGTTAAATAATCACACATCTTTCCTGGGAAGAGGAAGTCTTGATTGAAAATATGTGATACATTTCATATGTGCCTCATTTTCTTTTTCTGGTCCAGAGCTTTTTCATGGTATTTTTCATTTCTCAGAGTATAGATTCGAGGATTCAGCATAGGGGTGACAACAGTATAAAACACAGTCAAGAATTTGTCAATAGGTAAAGTGGAAGGGGTTCTCACATACATAAAAATACAGGGCACAAAGAAGAGGAGCACCACAGTGATGTGGGAGCCACAGGTGGACAAGGCTTTGAGCCTCCCTCCCTGACTTAGATTCTTCAGAGAGCATAGAATGACCCCATAGGAGATGAGTAAGAGCATGAAGACGACCACGGAGATGGCCCCATCATTGGCCAGCACTGTGAGGGCAATGATGTGAGTGTCCGTGCAGGCTAGTTTTAACAAGGGGTACATGTCACACACAAAGTGGTCCATGACATTTGGGGCACAGAATGGAAGGTTGTAAACAAATAGAGGATGAAGGACAGCATGCAAAAACCCACCAACCCAGGCCAAGAGCAGTAGCAGAACACACACTCGCTGATTCATTATTGTCAAATAATGCAAGGGTTTGCAGATGGCCACATAGCGGTCATAGGCCATGACCACCAGGAGTAAAATCTCAGCACCACCACATAAGTGCTCCATAAAAAGCTGGGCTATGCAAGCTTGGAAGGAAATGGTTTTCTTCTCATAAATGAAGCTTTTAATCATACTCGGGATGAAGTTAGTAGAATAAACAGCATCCAGAAATGACAAATTTCCAAGGAAGAAGTACATAGGGGAATCCAGGGTTGGACTGGCTACCACAGTGATGACTATGAGTACATTGCCCATCATCGTGACAATGTAAATGAGCAAGAACACAGCAAATAATATCTTCTGACCCTGGGGGCTCTGAGTGAGCCCCAAGAGGACAAACTCAGTCACATTGTTCCTTTGTTCCATGGGCACTTCTGTTTGTCTTATTGCAGAGCTCAGCTCATAATCCCCTGTATGTACACATTATTGATAGTGGCTTCCTGAAATCGTGAACTCATTTGTTGTTTCAATAATTAGGCAGTATGGATTATTAAGCACCAATACTTTCAGATATTGCAACACACAGCTTGCTAAAACACTATTCCTAACATCAACAAAGTTACAGACTAATTCAGAGGCAAGTGACTAGAGACATATGTGGGAAAATGACACATTATTAAATAAATCAGGTGCCAAAACTAGCTTTTTACATGGAAGCTAAGTGTACTTACAGAGAAAACTTATATAAAAATAAACACAAATTAAAGGTTTAATAGAAAGAAAAAGCAACGTTTACCTCATATTTACTTTCCATTTAATAAAGGATGTTACTGTCTATATTTTGGTGTGGAAGAATCTTCTTAATCAATCACCAAAATCCCAAATAGATATATTTGACAATATCAAATTTGTCTAAGGACTTAGGAAAAGATACCACAGCAATAGACAAAAATAGCTTATGGAAATTACTTAAATGTTAGCTGATATGCACAAAGTCATATCTAAGTTGAATAAAGATTTCTAAACAATTAGCTAATAAATGAAATAAAGAACATTATAACATAAATATATAAACAATTAAGTAAAGACTATCCCTAAATGGGCAAAAAAACATATGATCAAATGCTGAAGCTCACTTGTGAACAGAAAATAGGAACTGAAGAAATGGCTTGTTTATTAGAGCATTAGCTTAGGTTCTTGAAAATTATTCAATTTGGTGTACAGATGCTATCTATTTTTTTTGACAGATGAACAAACAGCATTTAGATAACATATTAATTGAATCTATCTTTTGACTTACAAATATCTGCACATGAAAATATCTTCAAATAATTACACCTGAAATTAATCTTTAAGAATGTCCTCAAAAAGGTAAACTTATTTTAGATCATTAAAATATAAAAGTATCCAAAAATAGTGTTACAGAATAGAATCAATCTTCACATATTTAATACTCACAAATGATTCCTGACATGAAAATCACAAAGCTCGTAAGAAGTTAATTCTCACATCACCAGTGTACCCTTGGAAAACATAAAGCTTTGTTCAGCATTTTGTGTTTTAATACACTTCCTGGGCTACCTACATAAGGAGAATGGTGTTCAGCCCATGTTCTAGGTTCCGGTGCCTTCTCCTCATCCTTCACACGCTGATGCCCCCTCTGGAAACAGACAGAGTGATACACGCACCATCACCTGGCCTGAACTGTCTCCATGTGACCAACTCCACGGTTGTAGAAAGCCTATTTCATCTCAGTCAGTCAGAGAAGTATTACTTTTCAAGTTGTTGAGGTTTTCAAAATTAATATAAATGCACTCTTACTTAAATGCTCCAAATCTTGATTGTGAAAACAAACTCAGAATTTTCTCAGTTGTGTGAATTTGTCTTGGTAGCAAGCATGTTAAAGCAACACTTTGATCAGAGAGAGGGAAAGCATCAAACTGTGATGTATTGCTTCAAATAAAATTTTGCTATTTGTTCTTATACCAGTTAAAGTGAAATAGCCTTTGCAACATTTTGAGTCTCAATCAGTTCTGCTTTCCTATCTTCTTACAGCATTGTTGAACTTAGAGTTTGTAAAGAATGGAGAATACTTTCACATATAAACTTTATTACATTTTGATTTCAATTCAGGAGGAAACTGTCACGTGATTACTGCTGCAACACTCTATGAGGTAAGCGCAAAGCACCATGAACACTTTATCTACATTAACTACATAATGTATGATTGAATCATTCAATGGGTGCATCTCCAAGGGTGCTTTCTGTCTAATTAAATTCATTGGGACCTTAATCATAAATCTGAGGTAGACTCTTTATCTCCAGGGATACCACCAGGATAATCACTGTGTAGAACAGGAGTTATCAAACCCTGTCCTCTGAGAGAGAATCTTAAGAAACAACTTGGGTCATATCAACAAAAAGGAAAAGTCCAGTCTGGGCAGAAATGTAATATGTAAACATTTTCCTATTTAAATCATGTCCTTCAAGGGTGGCAGATCTTTAAACTTTGTCTTTAAAGATGATATCTGAACTGATTTCCAGATATGATGAATGAACATTTCAGAATAAGTCATTTAAAGCTTATTTCAAATGCAGATAAAGTGTGTCCCATAATTTGTCACATAATTTCAGACAGGCAAGTTGACAGAATCAGAGAAGTCTTCCAAAAATAAGCAACACTTTAGTTGAGTTTTAAAGTAAAATTGATAGAACAAGAAAAGATGACAAAGGAATTCCATGAAAAGGTTACACCATTTATAAAGTCACAAAGGGTGTAACACACGTGTGTGTGTGTGTGTGTGTGTGTGTGTGTGTGTGTGTGTGTGTGTTAGCTGCTCAGTCAAGTCCAACTCTTTGCAACCTTATGAACTGTAGGCCTCAAAGCTCCTCTGTTCAATGAATTTCCCAGGAAAAGATACTGGAGTAGGTTGTCATTTCCTGCTCCAGGGAATTTTCCCAACCCAAAGAAAAAAAAAAACAGATTTCCTGCACTAACAGAAGGATTCTTTATCATCTGAGCCACGAAGAAAGCCAGTAATGCCTGAGAACCACTTAAACTAAAGGGCTTCCCTGGTGGCTCAGAGGTTAAAGTGTCTGCCTCCAATGCGGGAGACCTGGGTTCGATCCCTGGGTTGGGAAGATCCGCTGGAGAAGGAAATGGCAACCCACTCCAGTATTCTTGCCTGGAGAATCCCATGGATGGAGGAGCCTGGTAGGCTACAGTCCACGGGGCCACAAAGAGTCAGACACGACTGAGCAACTTCACCTCACCTCACTTAAACTAAATTGCATATTCAGTGTGAAAAGATCAATCTATGAATTTAGAAGATCACTGCCCTGGATTATCTCAAAACTCACTGAGACTTCTTTCTGAAAATCTTTATTTGGATGTTCCCATTTCCTGACTAGTAAATACAGATGCAGTCCAATGTTGTTCTCACCTCTATAATAATTTTCAAATTTTTGTATGCAATATCTCCAATTTTCAGAGAAGGCAATGGCACCCCACTCCAGTACTCTTGCCTGGAAAATCCCATGGATAGAGGAGCCTGGTGGGCTGCAGTCCATGGGCTCGCTAGGCATCAGACACGACTGAGCGACTTCACTTTCACTTTTCACTTTCATGCATTGGAGAAGGAAATGGCAGCCCACTCCAGTATTCTTGCCTGGAGAATCCCAGGGTTGGGGGAGCCTGGTGGGCTGCCGTCTATGGCGTCGCACAGAGTCAGACACGACTGAAGCGACTTAGAAGCAACAGCAACAGCAGCATCTCCAATTTTGGACATCTGCAGTTGGGCATCAATTTAGATACATAATTTAAAATGTTCCACAGTATAAAGGTGTTCCCCATCTCATTAAATGGTACTGCATTTGTTCAATGTCACTGCTTAGACAAGAAAGCTCACTGTGTTATTTACTCATTTATTGATCTCCCATGACTTATCCATACCCTTAGCAAAGCTTGTTGTCTCTGCTTTCAAAATGTATCATAGATTTGATTGTCCCTACCCCATTTCCTTCCTGGTTCCTTTGGCAGCCTCCTCCAAGTATGTCCATGAAAATTCTGGCTTCTGACAACTTGTTATCCTAAAGCAGTCCAATGGTTCTCTTTAATTCTTGTTCCGTTATATCCCTGCATTGCTCGAAACTCCTACGGTGGATTCCAGTCATATACTCATGGTTTAATGTATCACTTTTAACATTCACAGTAACAAGAATGGGAATCCCCATTTTCCATTTGAAGAAACTAAGATTCAGAACATTTCATTAATTTCAGTAAGGTCACAAATTTTTAAGTGATAAAACTAGAATTTGAATCTGTTTTCTTTTGAAACAATTTAATTCCTTAACTAATAACGAAAGTTATACCACTGTGAAGACTGATTCACATTAGTTAGTCTTACCTTGTGGAAGCTTGTTCACAGTCTGAAGAAAGACTTTTTAAGTTATTCAAAAATCATGGAATTCTTTCATCTAGAAGTTGAAAGCTGCATTACTACTTAAGTATTTTATTTCATTCAACTATCTGTGCATTTTCTCCAAAGAGGTTTTTGATTATTCAAAAACTGTTTTTATTTGCACTATAGATAATTAAAAAAGAAATTCCACAGTGCACAAGGGGAAAAAAATGCTTATCATGTTAAGATAATTTATTGGAAAGGCCAGCCAATCCTGTGTTTCCATACTAAGAAACCAGCCATTTCTAAGGGAAATTTATCTCAAGTAATTCTTCTCCTACTAACTTTAAAATAGAAAATACCCTTCATTTTTTTATTCCCTCTCATCCTCTCATGTTGGGGTAGACAGACAAGTTGATTTGAGATTTTGAGAGATATTCTTGTGCTGTCTTTCTTCTATGTCTGCTTTAAGCCTCACAAAAGACCTACATAAAAATTTATATCAGTTCTTAAAAGGATATCATCTTTTTCCCAATAGAGTTGAAGGTCCCTGGAAATTTATTTACAATATTTAACATTAAATCATAGAACCAACTGTAATATGTTTAAGACTGATTCTTTCTTAATTAAAATTTTAAACTAAAATTTTAAAGTAAATCTGTATGTAAAGATACTACAAACCACATCACACGTTGATGTTAAAAAATGTGACAAGGGTAAAAAAAAAAAAGTTTACATATTCAGATTACTGACATCAACAGCAAAATATCAGCTTGAACATTTTTTTCCATTGGAGAATAATTTAGCATGTATTTTCCCACTTGCCATAGCAAGGTTTTCTTTCTTTTTGTCTGCATGCTTAGTCTTTCAGTCGTGTCCGACTCTGCCACCCCATGGACTGCAGCTTGCCAAGTTCCTCTACATGGGGATTCTCCAGGCAAGAATAGTGGAGTGGGTTGCCATCCTCTCCTCCAGGGGATCTTCCCAATCCAGGAATCGAACCCAGGTCTCTCTCATTGCAGTCAGATTCTTTACCATCTGAGCCACTAGTGAAGCCTTTTTTTTTTTTTTTCTTTTTCTTTAGTACTCAGTTCATTCTGCATTGGTGTTTGGTTGAGTATATAAACATTTACCATCACTTCAGATTGATATATAAATGTGTAACCAATTATTAAATTGAATTTAGTGTGTCTATTTCAGTTCATAAACTATGCTATGGGTGGGGCTTCCCTGGTAGATCAGTGGATAAAGAATTTGCCTGCAATGCAGGAGATCCAGGCTCGATCCCTGGTTTGGAAAGATAGCCTGGAAAAGGAGCCTGGGAAAACCTATGGACAGAGGAGCCTGGCAGGCTAGATTCCATGGGGTCACAAGTTGTCAGATGACTTACTGACTAAATCTCACACAACCCATGCTATGTGTGAGGTCATTGTAATTAATAAAATGGATGAAATCATATAAAAGTTTCCCCTTGCAGGGATTTTATATTGTTACAATAGATTTGACAAAAAAGAAGGAGACAGCTTAATTTTAAAGTAGTTGCAGTCTTATCAACTACAAATTGGTACTTGTGGTGAGCACCTGTTATTTCCCTCCACAAGGATTAAGTCACGTGCTGCTGCTTTCAACACACTCTGAAGGAAGTTCAGGGTGGAGAGTGAGGCACTCTGTTCTCAGGAGAAAACTGAGAACAGGTTTTCAGATGGTTAGATACTTTCAGGAACTGATTTTATGAGTCAAATTTTCCTCATATCTAGAAAAACACTAAGTTCCTTCATGATGAGATCTGGTCCTTGTGACTAGCAGAAACCTTCTGCCAAAAATACATGCTCAATTGCATGAACTCCCCTTCACCTAGATCACATGTATAATGACCTTCCCTCCCCATCTCTTTGGAGCAGCTTCTCAGCTATCTGAGGTGCTGTCTCTCAGGCTGAAGTCCTCATTATGCTCCAAATAACACTTGCAACCCTCACACTGTGCTTTTTTTTATTTTTTTAATCAGCATGTCTTTTTCAGTGTTTCTAAGACTAGACATGGAGCACTGTGATAGAAATAAGAGGCATCCATTTCAACCATGAACAGTGTAATCAATCATGGCCAAACCTAAAAGCTGTGCTTCAGATAAGATCCAAAAGACAGAAAGTGGCTTCCATTAGAAGCACTCTTACAAGCAGTAAAATTAAGAAAAAGGTAATTAAGTGAAATTATCTTATTTCAGAGATGAACTGGTTTATATGTAAAAACACTAAACACTTAACAAGAATTTTTATTCCAATACTATACTGCAAAGTTGTAGTCAGAGTGTGAGTTCTTGTCTTGTTCCTGATTTTAATGGAAAGCTTGTCAAACTTTCAATTTTGAGTATGATGTGAGGCTGTGTGTCTGTCTTGAACAATCTTAATTATTATATTAATATGTTGATGTACTTTTTTTATCCTCTACATTTGATGAAAAAAATTATTTTTACCATGAAAGGATGTCGAATTTCTTCATTAAATAATATAAAGAAGGGGAAAAAAATAAGAAAAATTCCATTTATAGCAACTTTGATAAGAACAAAATAATTGAGTAAACATAAGTAAGGTTGCAAAAGGTTTGCACACTGAGAACTTCAAAACATCACCAAAAGATGTTAGGGAAGGTACACATAGATGGAAAAATGTTCAAGAACTAGAATATTTCATATTATTAAGATATCAAGATGACCTAAAGATCTACAGATTCAATGCAATCTCTATGAAAACTCCCCAAAATTTTTGTTGGCAAAAATAAAAAAATACATCCTCAAATTCATGTGATATGTCAAGGGACTCAAGATAACCAAAATGACCACAGGTCTTCATTCTAAAACATACTATAAAATTATGGTAATCTGAAACCTGTGACACTGGCATCAAGACAGACAGAGAAGTTGAAGTGGCTGTAATGGTGGAATCGAAAGACACTGAATTCATATCCTCCCATAGAAACCCTAAAATTACCACTGTTTTTGAAGCCACTGTTGATGAGAACAACCTGAAGACTAGCAGGTATTCTATTACTAAAAGCATAAAGCAGGAACTACACAAAGACCAATAGGACTTGGGTATACAAGGTAGAGTCAAGTCTCATACTTCAGGCAGGCAACTCACCTAAGGGGAGCAATCCAGTTGTAGAGCTTCTCCCAAAGGAGAATATGCATCTGAGCCCCACATAGTGCTACTCAGCCCAGGGTTCCTACACTTGGCAAGTGAAAAAAATGAAACCGTTAGTTGCTCAGTTGTGTCTAACTCTGCGACCCCATAGATTGTAACCCACCAGGCAACTCTGACCATGGGATTCTCCAGGCAAAAATACTGGAGTGGGTGGCCATTTCCTTCTCCAGGGGAGCTTCCTGACCCAGGGATCAAATCTGGGTCTCCTGTATTGTAGGCATATTCTTTACCATCTGTGCCACAGAGGAAGACTAAACACCCCCTAAATTGTAGGACTTCAAAAAAAATGAGGATTCTTTTTCAGAGAACCAAAAGCCTATAGAAAACAAAGATTTCTTACAGGCCACACACAAAATCACATACAGTCCAAGAAGAAATAGAACTCAGAGGAACCTGAGTCAGACAGTTTGCTGATATTGGGCAGAGCCTCCCAGAGAGGTGGAAAAAATTACAATTCACCTTGAAACATAAATACTAGTAACAAACATTTTAGCCAGCTATCCCATGACAAGGACATGGTGCTGACGAGCATCGTATTGTAACCCTCACCTAGCGTTTCAGTGGTGGAACCCAGTCCCAATCACCAGGTGGCATCAGTCTTGAAAAACTCCAGACCAAGCAGCTAGCTGGGCAAGGACACAGCCCATCCACCTGCCATCGGGCTGGCTATCTTAGGACACCTTGAGCCCATAGTGGATTTGGGACCCACCCAGCAGATGGCCAGCACCAGCCCTGCATCCCTTCTTCCCTATTTTTCAGAGTTAAATATTTCTGTCTCCTAATCTGGTGACCTTTACATTTCTCAAGACAGTTAATACCATTGTGTCACATCTATCCTCATGAGAGTTGAAGTTGCAAAGGATTTTAAAATGTTCCTCAAGCATAAAACTAAGAACTAAATTCTTTCTCACTGCATAGCAATTAGTATTCTCAAAAAACATGTTTCAGATTAGAAATGCTCAGAGTTATAGTCTTCATTCTTTTTCTACCTTTAATAATAAATAAAATAAATAAAAATCAGTATTCTTCATTTATAACACACTTCATGGGTTAAAGCTGTTTCATTAATGTAGCTTAACACATGCTACTGGGAAGTCTGAGGACAGATGTTCAGTTTTACTGAATACGATAATCATCGGTGATGTCCTAACCTCTGTGTTTGGATGAGCTTTGCTAGCATTCTAAAGTTAATCCGTGGTCTTACCTAAAGGTTTAGACACAAGTTAAGACAGTATTCTCCAATTTTTTTTTCACTGTTGTCCCTTAAATTTCCTTTCTTGGAAATTTTATTCTCTTAACCACCTCCTCATTTAAAATAGCAATACCACAAATATGCTATCTATGTATGTGTTTATGGGTATCTGTGCATTATTTATAAAAACAGTAAGAAATGTTCACCCCAAAAGAAATTATTTTTATCTTGTGGTAAGAGATAGTGCTTACATTTAAAATACACATTCGAAAAAATAAATAAATAAATAAATAAAAGAAAGGGGCATAATGTGCTTATTTAAACTCAGACCAAACCGAAACTCTTGCTGTGCTGCAAACAACTACACAGATCTATATCCAGCTAGTCTTACCTTATCACACTCTTTAAAAATATTTTTCATCTTAAGTGTTACTAACAATATTATATTTTTCATTTATTTTTACATTATTCAGTTCAGTTCAGTCACTCAGTCGTGTCCAACTCTTTGCGACCTCATGAATTGCAGCACACCAGGTCTCCCTGTCCATCACCAACTCCCGGAGTTCAATCAAATTCACGTCCATCGAGTCGGTGATGTCATCCAGCCATCTCATCCTCTGTTGTCCCCTTCTCCTCCTGCCCCAATCCCTCCCAGCATCAGAGTCTTTTCCAATGACTCAACTCTTCGCATGAGGTGGCCAAAGTACTGAAGTTTCAGCTTCAGCATCATTCCTTCCAAAGAACACCCAGGACTGATCTCCTTTGGAATGGACTGGTTGGATCTCCTTGCAGTCCAAGGGACGCTTAAGAGTCTTCTCCAGCACAACAGCTCAAAAGCATCAATTCTTCGGCGCTCAGCTTTCTTCACAGTCCCACTGTCACATCCATACATGACTACTGGAAAAACCATAGCCTTGACTAGATGGGCCTTTGTTGGCAAAGTAATGTTTCTACTTTTGAATATGCTATCTCGGTTGGTCATAATTTTCTTCCAAGGAGTAAGTGTCTTTTAATTTCATGGCTGCAATCACCATCTGCAGTGATTTTGGAGCCCCAAAAAAGAAAGTCTGACACTGTTTCCACTGTTTCACCATCTATTTCCCGTAAAGTGATGGGACCAGATGCAATGATCTTAGTTTTCTGAATGTTGAGCTTTTAGAAAAATTTTTTCACTCTCCTCTTTCACTTTCATCAAGAGGCTTTTTAGTTCCTCTTCACTTTCTACCATAAGGGTGGTGTCATCTGCATATCTGAGGTTATTGATATTTCTCCTGGAAATCTTGATTCCAGTGTGATTCTTCCAGTACAAAAAAGATTCATGACCCAGATAATCATGATGGTGTGATCACTCACCTAGAGCCAGGCATCCTGGAATGTGAAGTCAAGTGGGCCTTAGAAAGTATCACTATGAACAAAGTTAGTGGAGATGATGGAATTCCAGTGGACCTATTTCAAATCCTGAAAGATGATGCTGGAAAAGTGCTGCACTTAATATGCCAGCAAATTTGGAAAACTCAGCAGTGGCCACAGGACTGGAAAAGGTCAGTTTTCATCCCAATCTCAAAGAAAGGCAATGCCAAAGAATGCTCAAACTACCGCACAATTGCACTCATCTCACACGCTAGTAAAGTAATGCTCAAAATTCTCCAAGCCAGGCTTCAGCAATATGTGAACCGTGAACTTCCTGATGTTCAAGCTGGTTTTAGAAAAGGCAAAGGAACCAGAGATCAAATTGCCAACATCCGCTGGATCATGGAAAAAGCAAGAGAGTTCCAGAAAGACATCTATTTCTGCTTTGTTGACTATGCCAAAGCCTTTGACTGTGTTGATCACAATAAACTGTGGAAAATTCTGAAAGAGACAGGAATACCAGACCACCTGACCTGCCTCTTGAGAAACCTATATGCAGGTCAGGAAGCAACAGTTAGAACTGGACATGGAACAACAGACTGGTTCCAAATAGGAAAGGTAGTACGTCAAGGCTCTATATTGTCACTCTTCTTATTTTACATTATTATTATCCATCTATTCCCTTGGAATCTTATTTTCACATAAAAATAACCCTTGATCTTCATCATGTATACCCAGGTCCCATAACTCTCTGTCTCATTGAATAATCAGAACAATTATGTGGGGATAAACTAAATAAGTCAAAATTTCCAAAAGTGAATTTCTCATGAAGCCCTTTTTTTTTTTTTTTTTTTGCCAGTAATACATGTTAACACTATGGCATAGCAATGTGAAAAGCTCTATGGACATAGTACTTACTTAACTCTTCAAGGTGCTAATCTCATGCTCAAACAGAATGTCAACCTCCTCAATGACTGAGTTGCTTGTTTTCAACTAAGCATCTCTTTCACCCATGTGGCACTTCCTTTGAAACTCAGACATTTGAATTCCATTTCTTAAGTCCATTTTTCATGATGCCCATGAAGGTAATATATCTGCAGAAAATAGATCATCAGATAACTTTTCTTTGATACTGGAGAGGTCACACCTTAGTGACTGAGCATGAACATCAGCAAGAGAGAGGGGTCAAGAGAGTGTAAGTAGCCTGGCAAATGAAGGTCAGCAGAGAGAATAAGAAAGAGGAACTGAATCCCTCACCCCCTCCCCTGCCAAAAGAGAGTAATGCCTCAATGACAGTCTTGACAATGTGGCCAGTGGTCAGATCCGTGTTTTGATGATTTCATGTCATGACAGGAGGAGTTCTGTGAAGTGAGGTGAATACAGGAATTCAACTCTAAGAGACTTCATATTCTTGCTTAACTTTATTGAGTTTCATTTCCCTCTTGCATACAATGGAGTGAAACTCGATCAACTAATACCTGTCACTAAGAAAAGAGAGTTTGTTTGTAAAGAACCTGTCAAAAATGTATGCCTCATAGTTTGCCTTCAACAATAGTGAACTCACTTCACTCACTTAATACCTCCTAAAATTTTCACCAAATAAAAATTCCATATTAAAGCAAAGTATCCTTATACACCAGATCCAGACATTCTGTCTCATTAACTTTTTGGGAGAAACATAACTATGCCCGATATAAAAGTAGTCGCATGGCAGTTGCTCCTTAGGAGATATTATCAGGAATGAGTGAAAAGGAATTTCTAAAGGAGATTTAAACTTACAACCAGCAAAACTTTACCCACTGAGATTCCATAGAGCCTACACATCCTTCTTCAGTTCTGACACCTTCCAAGTTTTCTGTTGAAAAATTTTAATTCAAGCAGCATTAATTTTCTAATTCCTCCATTGAGCCTCTGATATAGCCCCCTAAAACGCAATCATTGGTCTTATTTCCATCTTCAAATCTTCCCTTTGGTCTTAGAATAGAAACAACATTTACTCAAGACTTTTCTATTCACTGCTCTTGGACTAGTCTCATCTCTTCAAATCTCCTCATCATAATAAACCACATATCATTTAGTCTTGATTTGTTGAAAGGTTCATTTCTCACCAGAAATTTCAAACGACCATTTTAATAGATTAAATGCTGATTCTATCATCTTCCAGGCCTAGACATTGTGAGAAAAAGTACTGTTTCCTATGAATTTGAGATAATTATGCACAATTTACTAAATACCATTACCCCAGTACCATGTTCAAGCATTACTATATGTTCAAATTATGGATAAATAGCTCCAGTTCATCACTGAGTCTAAGAAAGTGACATCTGTGCTAAGTAACATGGGTTTCTGTGTTGCAGTCAGACAAGTTTAGATTTGTAGTTATTAATAATGTAGGATGATCTGGTATTCACCATATATATAGAGGAGCATTACAGGTATTCTCAGTTTTCTGAAGTTAACTTCAAGCACTTGGTTTTTTATGAAGAACAACATTCATATTTGATTATACTAATTTTAAAAAATGGAATTTTTGTTTTTACAAAAGCCAACACACAAGACTCCATAATCATACAAATGTTGGTGAGGTTTTAAGCATTTCTTTTTTTAATTGAAGCACAGTTAATTTGCAATGTTGGGTTAGCTTCAAGTGCACAGGAAGTTGATTTATTTATAAATATACATATCTATATGTATGTATAATACATATATATATATATATATATTCTATTTGAGATTCTTTTCCATTTTAGATTACCATTACCATACTAATGTTTCTTTGTAAAAGTGAAGTGGTATAACTTGAACTTTCAAAAAATGAATAAACTTGTATTGCTGAAGTATATCATAACACGTGAGACAAAGCTATAACACATTAACACCATCGTCACAAAAGAGGTAAATCATTAAGATCACAGATAATTTTCTTATCTACATGAAAAAACTTACCACAGACAACTCATTTGAAAGAAATTAAGTTAGAAGACCTAGGTTGAAAGTTTGTAAGGCATCTGTATGTCTTTGGAGAAATGTCTATTTAGTTCTTTGGCCCATTTTTTGATTGGGTCATTTATTTTTCTGGAATATAGCTGCAGGAGTTGTTTGTATATTTTTGACATTAGTTGTTTGTCAGTTGGTTCATTTGCTATGATTTTCTATCATTCTGAAGGCTGTCTTTTCACCTTGCTTATAGTTTCCTTTGTTATGCATAAGTTTTTAAGTTAAATTAGGTCCCATTTGTTTATTTTTGCTTTTATTTCCAGTATTCTGGGAGGTGGGTCATAGAGGATCCTGCTGTGATTTATGTCGGACAGTGTTTTGCCTATGTTCTCCTCTAGAAGTTTTATAGTTTCTGTCTTATGTTTAGATCTTTAACCCTTTTTGAGTTTATTTTTGTGTATGGTGTTAGAAAGTGTTCTAGTTTCATATTTTTACAAGTGGTTGACCAGTTTTCCCAGCACCACTTGTTAAAGAGATTGTCTTTAATCCAGATGACTAACAAACACATGAAAAGATGCTCAGCATCACTCATTATCAGAGAAATGCAAATCAAGACCACAATGAGGTACCATTTCACGCCACTCAGAATGGCTGTGATACAAATCTCTACAAGCTATAAATGCTAGAGAAGGTGTGGAAAAAAGGGAACCTTCTTACACTGTTGGTGGGAATGTAAACTAGTACAGCCACTATGGACAACAGTGTGGTGATTCCTTAAAAAACTGGAAATAGAACTGCCTTATGACCCAGCAATCCCACTGCTGGGCATACACACCTAGGAAACCAGAATTGAAAGAAACACGTGTACCCCAATGTTCATTGCAGCACTGTTTATAATAGCCAGGACATGGAAGCAACCTAGACGTCCATCAGCAGATGAATGGATAAGAAAGCTGTGGTACATATACATAATGGAGTATTACTCAGCCATTAAAAAGAATTCATTTGAATCAGTTCTAATGAGGTGGATGAAACTGGAGCCTATTATACAGAGTGAAATAAGCCAGAAAGAAAAACACCAATACAGTATACTAACACATATATATGGAATTTAGAAAGATGGTAATGATAACCCTATATGCAAGACAGCAAAAGAGACACAGATGTATAGAAGAGTCTTTTGGACTCTGTGAGAGAGGGCAAGGGTGGGATGATTTAGGAGAATGGCATTGAAACATATATAATATCATATATGAAATGAATCGCCAGTCCAGATTCAATGCGTGATACTGGATGCTTGGGGCTGGTGCACCTGGACAACCCAGAGGGATGGTACGAGGAGGGAGGAGGAAGGGGGATTCAGGATGGGGAACATGTTTATACCTTTGATGGATTCATGTTGATGTATGACAAAACCAATACAATATTGTAAAGTGATTAATCTCCAATTAAAACAAATAAATTTATATTTTAAAAAAAGAAAGTTTGTAAGGGAACTTCATTCTAGAGTTATAGGTTCTGGACACACTTTATGGGAGAAGCATGTGTGATGTGAGGCAAGTAAATCAGTAAACCTGTCTTGGCTTCAATTTGCTTCTCTGTAAATTGGGAACAATGATAATGAAACTACCAGTTTTGGTTGTGGATAAATCAACTGAAGTGAATGTGCCTGGTAGATAATAAAGGTAAAGTCACTCAGTCGTGTCTGACTCTTTGCGACCCCGTGGACTGTAACCTACTAGGCTTGTCTGTCCATGGGATTCTCCAGGCAAGAATACTGGAGTGGATTGCCATTTCCTTCTCCAGGGCATCTTCCTGACCCAGGGATCAAACCCGGGTCTCCTGCATTAGAGGCAGACGCTTTAACCTCTAAGCCACCAGGGAAGCCCCAAGGGTTCACATAATGTACTTATATGAATGAGATTTACAGAGCAACAGGTTTGGAAATTGACCATATTCTTTTCTGTTGAGATTTGCAAGAGATGTTTACTCTTATTTCAAATGGTTCCTCAAGTCTTGGTATAAAAAATGAAAATGTTTAATTTATATTCCATAAAAAATGTGAGCCATAGGGATATTTAAGAAAAAGAGAGCAAATTAACAGTAATTTCAAATTGCTTTATTTTCTCTATTAAAAAGAGAATTAGAGATAGATTGTAAAATATTCTTTCCTTCTTTTGTCAGTGACATTCATTTTGCTTTTGATAAATCCATAGTGCAGGGGGAAAATTAGCAATTATTCCCTCATTCAACTCCCTCTTCACCATGCATATACCCAAAATTTCTATCCAATATTTGCTTTACCACAGAGTAAGTAAAAATGGGGAAAAAATTAAGGTCCTATGGAAAAGCCAATTTCATCAAAGTAACATATATGAGAGAGAAATCTGAAAAAGCAGCAGTAAGACTGGAGAAAAACTTCTTACTCTACAATCATCAACCTGTGGATTTAATGTTTTCATTGCCCATTCTGATTTAATGTTTTCATTGCCCATTCTGAACCTATGAACATTGAAACTTTGGCAGTGTACATTAAAATATTAGTGTGAGAGTTGGACTGTGAAGAAGTCTGAGCACTGAAGAATTGATGCTTTTGAACTGTGGTGTTGGAGAAGACTCTTGAGAGTCCCTTGGACTGCAAGGGGATCCAACCAGTCCATTCTGAAGGAGATCAGCCCTGGGATTTCTTTGGAAGGAATGATGCTAAAGCTGAAACTCCAGTACTTTGGCCACCTCATGTGAAGAGTTGACTCATTGGAAAAAACTCTGATGCTGGGAGGGATTGGGGGCAGGAGGAGAAGGGGATGACCGAGGATGAGATGGCTGGATGGCATCACGGACTCGATGGACGTGAGTCTGAGTGAACTCCAAGAGATGTTAACGAACAGGGAGGCCTGGCGTGCTGCGATTCATGGGGTCGCAAAGAGTCGGACATGACTGAGTGACTGAACTGAACTGAATTGCTTCTTAGAATAATGCCTAGCCAAGATTTAAAAGATCAACAAATGTTAGTTCCTGGATCTCTCTCTCTCTCTTTTAATGATCTTCAAATTTTTTTACTTTTCTTTCACACTTTACAAGTATAGCCCTCTGAATGTATACAAACAGTCACTTTCTTGCCAGCATGAACAGCCTAAGTCACTCTCCTCTTCAACAAACTCCTGATGGCATTTTTCACCTCTGTGTTTCTCACTGTGTAAATGATGGGATTTAACATGGGAGTGAGGGTTGCAAAGAACATAGCCACAAATTTGTCCACAGGGTAGGTGACCACAGGACGCATATAGGTGAATATACAGGGACCAAAAAAGAGCACCACTACCGTGAAATGGGAGCCACATGTAGAGAGGGCTTTGCATAGTGCTTCAGAGCCATGGGATTTCAGAGAGTGCAGGATGACTGTGTAGGAGGTGAGGAGCATGATAAAAAACACTAAGCACATTCCTGCAGTGTTAGCTGCCACTATGATGCCCAGCTTGTAGGTGTCACTGCAGGCGAGTTCCAACAGTGAGAAAAGATCACACATGAAGTGATCAATGACATTGGGACCACAGAAGGTCAAGTTGACAATGAAAAGAATCTGCACGGTGGCATGCAGGATGCCCCCAATCCAGGCCACCACCACCAGGAGCTGGCAGAGCCCCTGTCTCATGATGGTCGTGTAGTGCAGAGGCTTGCAGATAGCCACGTAGCGGTCATAGGACATGGAAATGAGAAGGATGATCTCTGAACCTCCCATTGTATGTTCCAGAAAGATCTGAATCAGGCAGCCACTCCAGGAGATGATTCTCCTCTGGTACAGCAGGTCAGTTATCAGTTTGGGGGTTGTGACAGAGGTGAAGATGCCATCTATGAAGGACAAGTGAGTGAGAAAGAAGTACATGGGAGCTGAAAGCGTGGGGCTGAGGGAGATAGTTATGACAATGAGCAGGTTGGAAAACACTGTAAATAGGAAGATGAGCAAAAAGACAATGAAGAACATTTTCTGCAAATGTGGATTCTGTGTGAGTCCCAAGAGAACAAACTCAGTCATGTTGTTGGGAGGTGTGAGGACATCCATTTAGGAAGTAATACCTTCCTATGTCCTGAATTATCTACAAATAAGTAAAAAAAAAAATGATATCCATTAACCATGAAAGAAATTTGATCAGAATTTCTTACAACAAAGAAAGAATGATTATTTTACTGTGGAGCATGTCCTTGTCACTTTTGTCTCAATTCTTGGTTCAAGCTTTTTAAATTTTTTTCCAAGATGATTTCCATCTCTATAGACACCTAGTGCCTGTCACCTGTTAAACACCCATAGAGCAATGCTTGGTGTGTAATGTATTGAGAAATAAGAATTCTGTCTACATGAGATCTAAATTCTTCAATTATTTCAGCTCAAAGTGATTCTGCAAAATCATCTCAGTGCCTCATGAGCCTTCCTCTCTGTCCATCAACTTACAAATTATAATTCTCAGATGTATCTTGTAAGTTGAGAAGTACTACACACATATAAGAGTTATTTTCTATTCCATGTGAATTTACATTTGAACCATCACCTCTAACTGTGGAAAGAAATATACCATCAACAAGTATCTATCACAAGCAGGGAACGTAGGGAAATACATATGTCACTGATGACACACTATGCTTGGAACCATTCAGAACACAAAGCTTTTCAGCTCTGTTTCCGCTCTTACCACACACATCTGCATGCTAACTCACTTCTGTTGTGTCTAACTCTTTGTGACTCTGTGGACTATAGCTCGCCAGGTTCCTCTGTCCATGAGACTCTCCAGGCAAGAATACTAGAATGGGTTGACATGCCTTTCTCCAGGAGATCTTCCCAATCCAGGGAGTGAACCCATATCTTTTATGTCTCCTGAATTGGCAGGAGGGTTCTTTATCAGTAGCACCACTTGGGGCTCTTACCATAGAATCTGCTACTATGGCTTCAGTGCCTGAAACCTATTAGGTGATGAGCAAATGTTTGATAAGTTGCCATTCACCATGGGCAAATAGGGCTTCCTTGGTGGCTCAGCTGGTAAAGGATCTGCCTGAAATACAGAAGACCTGGGTTCAATCCCTCTAGGAGGATCCCCTAGAGGAGAAAATGACAACCCCTTCTAGTATTCTTGCCTGAAGAACCCCATGGACAGAAAGAGCCTGGCAGTCTATAGTCATGGGGCTGTAAAGAGTGGGACATGACTGAGAGACTAACATGCATGGGGAAATTATGATTGTTTCCCCTGATGATAAACCTAGAAGGATGTCAAGTGCTCTTTTTTTTTTTCCTGCTGGAGAGTGAAAAAGTTGGTGTAAAGCTCAATATTCAGAAACTAAGATCTTGGCATCAGGTCCTATCACTTCATGGCAAATAGATGGGGAAACTGGAAACAGTGTCATACTTTATTTTTTGGGGCTCCAAAATCACTGCAGATGGTGACTGCAGCCATGAAATTAAAAGACGTTTACTCTCTGAAAGGAAAGTTATGACCAACCTAGACAGTATATTAAAAAGCAGAGACATTGCTTTGTCAACAAAGGTCCATCTAGTGAAGGCTATGGTTTTTCCAGTAGTCATGTATGGATGTCAGAACTGTACTATAAAGAAAGCTGAGTGCTGAAGAATTGATGCTTTTGACCTGTGGTGTTGGAGAAGACTCTTGAGAGTCCTTTGGACTGCAAGGAGATCCAACAAGTCCATCCTAAAGGAGATCAGACCTGGGTGTTCACTGGAAGGACTGGTGAAAGGTGAAACTCCAATACTTGGGCCACCTGATGTGAAGAACTGACTTATTTGAAAGACTCTGATGCTGGGAAATATTGACGGCAGGAGGAGAAGGGAGGGACAGAGGATGAGTTGGTTGGATGACATCACTGACTGAATGGACATGAGTTTGGGTAAACTCCAGGAGATAGTGATGGACAGGGAGGCCTGGCATGCTGCAGTTCATGACGTTGCAAAGAATCAGACGCAATTGAGCATCTGAACTGAACTGAACTGGTGAGAAACAAAAATAAACATTTGAAAGGAAGGTGAAATCCTAAAATTTAGTTTCTGACACACTGTATCATGTTAGTATGAAAAGTTTAATTGCCTATAGGAAACAGTATTTTCTGGATTAATTTATTTTCAAGATAGTGTGTTCATTATTTGATACTTCTATTTTTCAAAATTCTATTATGATATAATTTAATATGATCATATTCAGTAACTTTACAGCTTCTATTGACTTGGATATAAAAGCTCTTTCATAGGTATTCAGTACACAAGGATCTTTCAAGCAAAGGAAATCCTTATTTTCAAAGTTCTAAAACAAATAATGTATTGAAGAGAAAGAAATAATATATTGCTAGGTAAGATAGATAAAGAACTACACATATATTATTGTATACAGAGGCTAACACAAGTATTTACTTAAGAAGTGGAAAAAAAGTGAAAGTGAAAGTTGCTCAGTCGTGTCCTACTCTTTGCAACCCCATGGACTATACAGTCTGTTGAATTATCTAGGCCAGACCTATATAGTCCATGGAATGCTCCAGGCCAGAATACTGGAGGGGGGTGGCCTTTCCTTTCTCCAGGGTATCTTCCCAACCCAGGGATCGAACCAAGGTCTCCTACATTGAAGGCAAATTCTTTACCATCTGAGCCACAAGGAAAGCCCAAGAATACTGGAATGGGTAACATATCCTTTCTCCAGCGGACCTTCCTGACCCAGGAATCCAACCGTGGTCTCCTGAATTCCAGGCAGATTCCTTACCAACTGAGATTTCAGAGAGTACCTATTACAGGCTCACATGTTCAACAAATATTTCTTGGACCAAAACAGTGTATATAAACATACGTTTTCCCACACACTGTCACGAGGTGTTTCTCTGTTAATTACACTTACTGTCTGAGGGTTCATTACCAAATAGCCACAGTTCAACCATCCATGATATGCTGACCTTCTCACTCCTTTATGTTTTTGATACATGATCCCTATGCCTCCTTCTCCCACCTTACTATAGGGTCAGTCATCCATCCTTCCTGGTTACAGGCTACTGGATGACTAATGGGATGGGAAACTTGCCAGAAATTTTGCAAAGAAAAGACAAGAGAAAACATAAATATAATAAAATGTATTCTGTGAAAAATATATTTTTGTTTTCAAAAACAGATGGATGAATATCTTAATTTTTAGTTATCCAAGAGGAAGATTTTATACCTGTGTGGAAACAAAGTGCAATGACTTCACTTTATTTCCTTATTCTAAAGTAAAACCCTACAACAAAGCAAAAACAGCTATAGAGTAAAGAAGTAAGAGTTAAATGTTATTAATAAGGTTTAGAAATAATGATGAAGAAATAACTTTTTCACTTTTATTTGGTTCAATGATACTCTTTCTAGGAAGACACTCTAATGGAAAATATTTTAACAGAGAAAAATTGCTATTTACAGTTATATTCTACACAATTTTTCAGACCTGTGGGAATCTTGAGAATGAAGTAGAATGTTCAACAGTGGAGAAATGGATAATTAAAATATAGTGTGTCTCTTTGAGTAATATATAGTTTTTT
>SJYT01001872.1:0-13508 GCA_006410635.1 Cephalophus harveyi
CTCTATGAATAAGACAATAAAAATATTACTTGCTACTGAAATAGGTAATGGTGTAAAAATTGACTTTACACACACACACAGACACACACACAAACACACACACACACACACACATATATGACACATATAACCTTTAGGTTAATACTGAATGTGTTACTTCTGGGGTTTCCAGTCATTCTCTTGTTCATCTGTTTATATATTATTTTGTCATTGATGGTTCATCTGTTTTTATTAGTGTATTTGTGTATTGCCAATGTTGTCTTACTTATGTGTTGTGCTTGTCTCAATTGCCTTTAGAAAATGAAGCAAAAAGAAATATTTTTTGCAGTGATATTTCACCAGTTGCTTTGTATATTTACACTGTGAAATTAAATAACAGTGACCTTTTCTGAGCAATATTTGGTACTTTTGATCAAAATTTTTTTCAATCAAAATACTTTTAAATTTATGTTTTTCCTAAGTCTTAAGTTGCTAATTTAAAATTTCTCTATAAAAGAACCAAAACAATAGGTGATGATCCAGAAGAACAGTTACTTTTACTCTTTTACAGCTTTTGACTAGATATGGAATTTTTAAAATAGGTCTTGGGATCTTAATCATCAGATAGTAATCAAATTGCAATTTAAGAGAAAATTACTTGGAGAATAGTGAGAAGAAAGGTGCATATATTGCACTGAGAAAATCTCAGTCTCAGTACAAATTCAAACTGGTTGTATGCAGTCATAAAAACTGTGACCCAGAGGGATGGTATGGGGAGTGGGGGGGTGTTCAGGATGGGGAATATGTGTACACCCGTGGTGGATTCATGTTGATGTATGGCAAAACCAATCCAATATTGTAAAGTAAAAATAATAATAAATGATAAATGGTTAAAAAAAAAAAAAAAGCTTTTGACTAGATATGGAATTTTTAAAATAGGTCTTGGGATCTTAATCATCAGATAGTAATCAAATTGCAATTTAAGAGAAAATTACTTGGAGAATAGTGAGAAGAAAGGTGCATATATTGCACTGAGAAAATCTCTGTCTCAGTACAAATTCAAACTGGTTGTATGCAGTCATAAAAACTGTGACCCAGAGGGATGGTATGGGGAGTGGGGGGGTGTTCAGGATGGGGAATATGTGTACACCCGTGGTGGATTCATGTTGATGTATGGCAAAACCAATCCAATATTGTAAAGTAAAAATAATAATAAATGATAAATGGTTAAAAAAAAAAAAACTAGGATCCAAGCAAAGTGGGGGTACTTACAGTCCCCTTCACACTCAATGTACCACCCAGGTAGAACAGATAAAGATAAACTGAACCAGAAACTTCTTTCTGGTAGTCATGTGGGTGGTATGTAAGCTTTTTAAAGTTGTAAGCAAATGACCCAAATTTTATGAAGAAGCAAAATATAAAGACTACCTTAGATATATATTTTACCCTTGCATTTATATAAAATATAGAACATTGTTAATCTGTCAAACATTTAATATAATTCATATTAAATATTTATACCTAATACACACATAAATAATGATTATTGTGTTTCAATTCTAATTGACATAGAAACTGAGAGATTTGCCACATATTGTAATCATGAGCTTTATTCTACCAACCAAATTACATTATGAGTTTTCTTTTGCCTAAGGCAATCATTAATATTGATAACGTTTCTAAGTTACGCATTATGTCACTGTTGTTTTGTTATACACTTGTGTATTGCAGAACAGAGGCTGTGGTTCCTTAGGAGCTGAGGTTCCCTTGTATTCTCCACCATCTCTCTAACCCAAAGCTTTGTTCATGTACAGTTGGCCTTATCATTTGTCCCACCATCTGGGTACTGCATGACCTCGAGCCACTGTGATATTTGATTGCATATCTGTCATATACAAGAGAGACCACATACGTGTTTCCAGCAGATAAACAGAATCTCAGATACTGTGAAAGCAAGAAAGCACTCTGAGAAGGGCGTTGAGTCCTTTATGTCTGGTCATCTGGAAGCAGAAGAGTGAACACAAAATTTCTGACCTTGTTTTCTTAATAACCAGAACTAGATTATCTTAAGGAGAATCTGAATTGTAGTACAGTTTCAAGGGGAGGAGGGAGCACTGCTCTTACTTGGAAAAGTAAATTATTTATGTAAATGAATTCAGTGTATCCCTGGTAGGTTTACTTGTCTGCTTTGGTTGGGAAGCAGGAATGGGATTGGAGTTGGGGAGGGGATTCCATAGAGGCTGAAAAGTTCTCATCTCCTGAAAGGAGTAGAGGGGATATACTCCTATGGGTTCAGGAAAGAGGATTTGCAGAAAAGCAAGACCAGGGAAGTGAGATTTCTCTCCCCAATTTTTTCTTGGATCAGTCATATTGATCTTTGTCGTTTTCTTTTTTTTTTTTTCTTGACAAATAGAAGCAGTGAGGGAAAAACAGACAGAAAAACCTGGACTGAGAAGCCTGGCTGGTCCATAGGGCACTGTTGACTGGCAGCGAGTCCCTTTCCTGTTCAGATTCATTACTGGGCCTGTCTTCGGACTGTGCTTCAGCTCTCTTGCTCAAGTATGCTCAGTCATGTCCAACTCTTTTGTGACCCCATGGGCTGTAGCCCAGGCTCCTCTGTCCATAGGATTCCCGAGAAAAGAATACTGGAGTTGGTTGCCATTTCCTCCTCTTGGGGATCTTCCTGACCCAGGGATGGAATCTGCGGCTTCTGCGTCTCCTGCATTAGCAGGCGGATTCTTTACTGCTCCACCATCCGGGAAGCCCCTTAGCTCTCTTAGTACTACTGCAGTGATATCCTGGCTTTAAAGATCAAGAATCATTTCTCTCTGTGTGTGTCTTCCTGGAACTCAGAGTTTTATTACTTCTTTTCACACTGCCCAAGTCTGTGTGAGAATAGGAGCTTGCACACAAAGCCAGAAACCTCTGAATCCATGGACTGAAGGGCAGCTTCTTCTTGGCTGCCTTGCATTGCACCTTGCACAGAAACAGAATGATGAACTGCTATATCTGGGGCATCCTTAACTCATCTTGTAAAGCACTATGTGAACAGGGATAAAAGCAAATCGACACATTTTAGCCTCATTCAAATCCCTATGGGAAGACTTGTAGATTGTCCACATATTGCAGACAACCTGGGACAGAAGGACCAAATGTGTGGTTTAATAATGGACAGCCTGTGGTGTCAGGTCTGTCAGAAATGAAAACGCCATTCCATGCCCTCAGAATCTAATTGGGTGATTAGCAAGCTGCACAAGCTGGTCAGCAGGGACGATGATGACTTTAGTCACTGCTGCACCATGCAGTGATGACACTGGCAAATTATAGATGGAAGTTTTCAGTGTTATGTTTCTATTTCTTGTCTATCTCTCTACAAGAGTTCCTGTGCTATGCCACCTGTTTCCCCTGAAAATACAGAAGAAGATGAAATGAAAATAGATGATGATATGAAGAGGGTGTAGAACACCACACATTGTTCTAAGCATGTGTATTATTTCACTGAATCTTCACACCAGCTCTGAGGAATCTGGTTATCTTCCCCTTCTTACAGATGAATGTCCTGAGGTACAGAAATTCATGCCTTGTTCCCAGTTACATAACCCTAAGAGCTAGAACCAGTATCTAATTATTCTGCCTACCCACTATGTTTACAACTAAACAAATGTGGTTTAATGCTGTGAAATAACAGACAGAACAAAATGCAAACAAATGTGAATACTTTGGAAGGTAGAAAAATCACAGACCATCTGCATCCCTTTAGGCCAGCATCACTTGAGTAACTCAACAGGAAAGTTACAGAATTTTTGAAATTGATGATAATTTCCAGGGAGAAAATAATTTCCCCCCTCTCCATATAGAGTACTGTTCTCTTCACAATCTGAAGAAAGTGGATTGAAGTAGGGAATTAGTGAAACAATCAAGGCAGAGATTTATTTATTTAAATATTTATTGCTGTTTTTATTAAAGATAGGCTAGAGGTAATTGACTGGAGAAGGAAATGGCAATCCATTCTAGTATTCTTGCCTGGGAAATAACATGGTCAGAGGAATCTGGTGGGCTATAGTCTGTAGGGTTACAAGAAGTTGGACATGGCTTAGTAATTGAGTATGCATGGGCAACCTTGGAGAAGGAAATAGCAGCCCAGTCCAGTGTTCTTGCCTGGAGAATTCCATGGACAGAGTAGCCTGGCAGGCTACAAGCCCATGGGGTCTCAGGTAGTCATACAGGACTGAGCGACTATCTCTGATGCATGGGTAAAGGTAATTGATATCCCAGGAGTCACAACAGTTCATAGCAACTACCTTTCTCTTTATAAGGCTAGGTTTTTTGTTTTGTTTTTAAATATTTCTCATATAATTTTGGGGTTTTCTACTATACTTTTACTCCCTAAGATATTAGTACCTAACTGCAATTAATTTTTCTCAGCCATCTTGCTGATGCTCGTGGAATCCCTCTTGTGAGATGTTATGATGTCTAAGTGTGGTGATGTGAAATTACTTAATGGAGGCCTTAATATGGAGGTGTACCTATTAGTATGTTTCACCTGTTCTAAAAAAAAAAATTGCAGTGATCCACATAAACACTTGCAATATCATAAATAGAAAAACAGAGCTGAAGAAAAACGCAATAAGGGGGCAAAAATGAATCCAGTATAGAGAATGGAATCCCTCTTGTGAGATGTTATGATGTCTGTGTGGTGATGTGAAATTACTTAATGGAGGCCTTAATATGGAGGTGTACCTATTAGTATGTTTCACCTGCTCTAAAAAAAAAAAATTGCAGTGATCCACACAAACACTTGCAATATCATAAATAGAAAAACAGAGCTGAAGAAAAACGCAATAAGGGGGCAAAAATGAATCCAGTATAGAGTTGGTACACAGTAAGAATTTCATGATTTGCTAAGTAGCTACTGGAGATGGACAGCAGAGTTAGCAAGAGCAAAAGACATGATCAGTCCCATAAGATGAGAAATAAACCTGCAGCTCAGGAGGAATACAGCTTACCTTGGTGTTCAAATTGAAAGAACATTGTTCCCAGGGATCTCGCCTGGTGTACAATGTCCTCACCCACTCTTCTGTCATAAAAGAATAGCAGATTTCACAAGACTTTTGTGATATTCTCACTGCCAAGTGCTGATATAACTAGAAAGAATTATCCACTTAAAGCAGATTCACAGGACACACACAAGTGTATTTCAGGCCAAAAAAATGAGAAACACTCCAGGTTACTAATGGGTCTTTCATGTAATCATCCTTAAGAAGTTTATATAGATAGATAGATAGATGGCTTTAATTCAGAATTAAGAATGAAGTGAGTTTAGAGCTGTATTCTTTGTTGTGAACCTGAAGGATAAATGTAATCAATAGAGCCTGGGATCAGTTACTTAATGTAGAATCTATAAGGATTCTAACCAAAACACAAGCCTGAATTGTAGTTATTCTCACCTGCTCACAAATGTTAGATTAATTTATTTTCCTTATATTGACTTTGTAAATATCCTGAATTTAATTATTCATATAGCCCTTTCTTATCTTCATATACATAGTGATATATGTTAAATGCATAGTTTTTATAGCAGACTTCTGGTTGCTAAGTAATTGATAAAAATAGCCTCAAACTAGAATATTTTTTCAGTTTATCTACCATCACCAATATCATTATAATCCTCCAGAATTCTCCATTTCAAAACTTCACAATAGTTTTGTATTTTTTCAACTTGCTTTTGTTTTTAGTTAGTTTTTGATCTCTATCCTTTTTTGGTAGGATTTCATTCTTTCTTATTTAAATTAATATATCTCCTGTTTGCATACTTCATTGTTGCAAGCCTTTCCTTTGCACCCCACCTCCAATAATCTCTATGGCCAACTCAAGTCTCATTCAACTCAAGCGTTTTCATCACAATCTTCTTAACATAATTTTAACATAATATTCATGTGACTTATTATGTGAAATTTAAACTGCTCAGCCTAGTATTCAATATTCTTGACTAACTGACTCCTCAGTTTTTTTTCCTGAGAATACATTTTTATGTTTTCAAACTGCAGGTACAATTTTTTCTTTTAAATAAATCAATTTATTTAAACTAAAGCAATCAATTCACCCATTTCTCCTGCTTCTTATCTGAGCCCCTGGCAACCAGCAGTCTGTTCTTTGTATCTATGAGCTTTTTCTTTTTTAAAATTTATATATATATTTTTTAGATTCCACATATAAGAGAGATTATATGGTATTTGTCTTTCTCTGTCTTATTTCACATAGCATAATGCCCTTGAGGTACATTTGTGTTGTTACAAATGAAGATTTTATTCTCTCTTTTTTTTTAATGGCTGAAATACATATATATTACACACACACACACATATGGTAGAATTTATTTATTACATTCATCCATCAGTGGAGTCTTAGATTGTTTCTGTATGTTAGCTATTATAAATAATATTGATATGAACACAGGGTTGCATATATCCTTTTGAGTTCATGTTTTCATTTTTTCAGATAAATACCCAGAAGTGGAGTTTCTGGATCACATTATAGTTCTATTTTTCATTTTTTGAAGAACTTCATAGTGTTTCCCATGTGGAACTGCATCAATTTATGTTCTTAGCAGTGCAAGAGGGTGCCCTGCAGGAGGGTGCCCTTTTCTTCACAACCTCTGCAACAGTTGTTATATTGTTCTTGTTCATAGTAGCCATTCTGACAGGTATGAAATGATACCTCAGTGTGGCTTTGATTTACATTTTCTTGATGGCTAATGATACTGAGCCTTTTTTCATTGCCTGTTGATTGTCTGCTTGTCTTTTACTTGCTTTTTTGCGCTTGAGTTGTATGTGTATGTGTGCTTAAGGCACTTAGTTGTGGACTAGGTGGACTGTAGCTCACCAGGGTCCTCTGTCCATGATATATCCCAGACAAGAATACTGGGCTGGATTGACATTTCCTACTCCAGAGATCTTTTCGACCCAGGGATCAAACCTGTTTCTCTTGCATCTCCTGCATTGGCAGGTGGATTTTCTACCACTGTTCCACCTGGGAAGCCCATTGAATTGTGTAAGTTCTTTATATATTTTGGATATCAGTCCCTTATGAGATTTATCAATTGCACATATTTTCTTTCATTAAGTAGGCAGCCTTTTCAGTTTGTTGATGGCTCCCTCTTCTTGTAGAAACCTTCTAGTTTGAAGTAGTTCCATCTGTTTACTTTTGCTTTTGTTGCCTTTCATTTTGGTCTCAGATTAAAATGATCACCAAGGCCTGTGTGAGGGACCTTACTGCCTGTGTTTTCTTCTATGAGTTTTATAGTTTCAGGTCTTAGGTTCAAATCTTTAATCCACAGTTAATTTTTTTGTATAGTGTAAGATCATTGTCCAGTTTCATTCTTTTCTGTGTAGCTGTCCAATCTTCCCAGCACCATTTATTGAAGAGACTGACCTTGCCCTAATTGTATATTCTTGCCTCTTTTGTTGTAAATTAATTGACCAAATATGCGTGGGCTTATTTCTGGGTTCTCTATTCTGTTCTGATCAAGTGTCTGTTTTTGTACTAATACCATACTATTTTGATTACTGTAGCTTTGTAATATAGTTTGACACAAGAGAGCATGTTGCCTCCAGCTTTGTTTTCCTTTCTCAAGATTGATTTGGCTATTTGGAGTCTTTTATGATTCCATAAAAATTTTAGGTTTCTATGAAGAATGCCTCTGGAATATTGATATGGATTGTATTGAATCTCTAGATTACCTTGAATACTATGGACATTTTAACAATATTAATTCTCTCAATCTGTGAGTACATAATGCCTTCATTAATTTTTCCAAAAAGGCTTTTTGAAATTTAGTCACTGTGGTTATTCACAGAAATAACTCCCCACCTCCCTTGCAATATATAGTTCATTGCTCTTTCTGGTATCACACCATGATATGAGACTGTTCAGCATCTCTTCCTTTTCTTATCATCCCTTACTTCATGACCGGACCCAGAATTGTACACAGAGCCAGAGTTACTAATGAAACCTTTGAAATCACTCAGGCTACTCAATATATTTTACATATCATGATGTAGTTTTATAATTACTCATATGCTATTTTAGGCATAACATACAACTTTCTAGGGAAAAAGTCATGTCTTCAGTTTATTTGAGGTCTTTCTACATTATTTAACATATATGGTTTACACAAAGCCTCCAAGAATTTTAATTTTGTAATATAAGGAAGATATTTTTAAAAGAAAAACAGTCACAGCTCTGAATATATATATATATATATATATATATATGTCATCACATACATACATATACACATTATTTTAATAAAAGTGCAAGACCATTTCAGTTTGAGATCTTTTTCCACTTGGATGTAAAATATTTTTTTTAAAGCCCCTTCTAAACCTAGATATGTAGCTTAAATCATGTGACTTGAAAAATACTATTCCCATTTCTAATTTAATATTCACAAGGAGCTTTCCTTTGGAAATGGCAAAGCAGAATGTATCTCAGTCCATAATTCATACAGTGACAGTTCAAATGACTGTTAAAGTGAATTCTGAATTTTACGTACAGGGCCACTCAGTGAAAGCCATCAGTCTGCTTGACAGTCAGCAGTTTCAGTGTCCAAGAGACTGGTGGAGGTGTTGAAACGAGCACATAGGTAGTGGTACTAACTCTTACATAATTGGGATGAACAGAAGGAATTCTTTTTGGTCTTAAATCCTATTAAAAAAGATTTTTTTTCTTATTGAGAAACAGTGCTTATAATAGTTGAGTATGTTTAATTTTTCAGTGTTAGTGTGAATAGAATGATTTTCTAGAGGAATAAAAAAATATGTGAAATATATCAGTGATAGCTATCTTAACATGGTCCAATTCTTTGAATAGAAAAAGGCACATTATTCCTAAACATGTATATGCCTATTATTATTCTATTTCCTGAGTCAGATCCTTAACTGGTGTTTTTGTCCAGTGGAATGAACACATTTGATTTCACTTCAGTCTCCTTTTTAGTATCAGAAAGAAGCTGGTAATACATCTCTCTACCACATGGCAAGTAGGAGAGAAACAAACTCTAGTCACTTACAAAAATATATAATTAAATGTGCTTCAAAAAAAGACTAATTAAAATGTTCATTATAAAGATGCTCTTACTTGCTGATTCTGTTCTTCCTGCTACATATTCCAAGTAATATGTCCTTTTAGTAAACCCATGTAATGAAGTCAAGGGAAGTTCCTCTGTGCGTCCCAGTTTGTGTTCACGTTGAACTTATTCCTGCTACCATGTGCATTAGGGTAAGAAGTGCTTGAAGATATGGTCCCATCTTTATCGTACCCTTGAACTTGTGTTGGGAGACATAAGACTTGCAAAACAATTCAGATAAAGTAGAACATAGTATAAAGTAGCAGTCACCAACATTTTTGGCACCAGGGACAGGTTTTGTGGAAGACAGTTTTTCCACAGATTGTTGGTGGCAGGGAGGGGAAATGATGATTCAAGCACAGTAGGGTTCATGCTCCTATGAGAATATAATGCTGCTACTGATCCTACAGGAGGTGGAACTCAGGCGGTAATGCAAGCAATGGGGAGCAGCTTTAAATACAGTAAAGTTTCTCTTTCTGGCCCACCACTCACCTGCTGCTCTGCTGTGGCCTGGGTCCTAACTGGCCATGGACTGGTGGCCTGGGGGTTGGGGATCCCTGGTATGAGGTATGGGAATATTAGAAAAAGCTTTCTGCAGAGTTTTAGAAAGCAAGTAAATTTTTATGTTAGGATTCACGTATTAGACATCAAGTGGTAACAGCTAGTACAAATGGTGGATCTTCCATGAGGCATGTTCTAGGAAAAGATACAATAAGTAAACTGGATTGGACATAATATAGTATACTTGTGGATCAATAATTGATATCAATAGTTTGGGGAAAGACCATAGGAGCATTTATATTGACAAGTGGAAGAGTGTGATTTTTTTTTTTTTCCTATAGACTGCAGGGAATTGTTGAAAGGCGTCAAATAAAAAGTGGCTTTATCAAATGTGTAGTTTTAGAAACTACAGAGAGAGTAGAGAAGTTCATCAGACTACTTTAATGAGCTAAAAGAGAACAAGCAGTGATAATGAAAATGTACCCCCTCAAAAATCCAATAAGAAACTTTGGAAGTGTCATTAACAAATGTGAACATGGACTGTGGTGAATATCAATGTTGTGAAATAAGAGGAAATATTAAAAGAGGGGCAAATTTTAGTTAGTATTTGTCATGTTTATGCAATGCAATTTTATATCATTCATTAGGGCTATAAATTCTAGGGGTTAAAATCTCTAGAATCTAATTACACCTTGCAAAACATCCAAGAATGATGCTACTTAATATACTCATTTTCATTATTGATAAAATGGAATTCATCTCAACAAGCTGTAGATAATTCCTGATCATGAATTATGGTCTGTTCTAAGTCCCTGAAAACAAAGTAAAAGGTGTTGTGCTAAGTTGCTTCACTCGTGTCCAACTCTTTGTGACCCCATGGACTACAGCCCATCAGGCTCCTCTATCCATGGGATTCTCCAGGCAAGAGTATTGGAGTGGGTTGCCATTTCCTTCTCCAAAAAGGTGTTCGGTTCAGTTCACTTCAGTTCAGTCACTCAGTCGTGTCCAACTCTTTGCGACCCCATGAACCGCAGCATGCCAGGCCTTCCTGTCCATCACAAACTCCCGGAGTTCACTCAAACCCATGTCCACTGAGTCAGTGATGGCATCTAACCATCTCATCCTCTGTTGTCTCTTTCTCCTCCTGCCCTCAATCTTTGCCAGCATCAAAGTCTTTTTCAATGAATCAGCTCTTCACATCAGGTGGCCAAAGTATTGGAGTTTCAGCTTCAACATCAGTCCTTCCAATGAACACCCAGAACTGATCTCCTTTAGTATGGACTGGTTGGATCTCCTTGTAGTCCAAGGGACTCTCAAGACTCTTCTCCAACACCACAGTTCAAAAGCATCAATTCTTCAGTGCTGAGCTTTCTTTGTAGTCCACCTCTCACATCCATACATGACCAGTGGAAAAACCACAGCCTTGACTAGATGGACCTTTGCTGGCGAAATGTGTCTGCTTTTTAATATGCTGTCTAGGTTGGTCATAATTTCCCTTCCAAGGAGTAAGCATCTTTTAATTTCATGGCTGCAGTCACCATCTTCAGTGATTTTGGAGCCCCCCAAAATATAGTCTGACACTGTTTCCACTGTTTCCCCATCTATTTCCCATGAAGTGATAGGACCAGATGCCATGATCTTAGTTTTCTGAATGTTGAGCTTTAAGCCAACTTTTTCACTCACCTCTTTCACTTTCATCAAGAGGCTCTTTAGTTCTTCACTTTGTGCCATAAGGGTGGTGTCATCTGCATATCTGAGGTTATTGATATTTCTCCCGGCAATCTTGAAGAAGCTTGTGCTTCTTCCAGCCCAGCGTTTCTCGTGATGTACTCTGCATACAAGTTAAATAAGCAAGGTGACAATATACAGCGTTGATGTACTCTTTTTCCTATTTGGAACCAGTCTATTGTTCATGTCTAGTTCTAACTGTTGAAGAAGCTTGTGCTTCTTCCAGCCCAGCGTTTCTCGTGATGTACTCTGCATACAAGTTAAATAAGCAAGGTGACAATATACAGCGTTGATGTACTCTTTTTCCTATTTGGAACCAGTCTATTGTTCATGTCTAGTTCTAACTGTTGCTTCCTGACCTGCATACAGGTTTCTCAAGAGGCAGGTCAGGTGGTCTGGTATGCCCATTTCTTGAAGAATTTTCCGCAGTTTATTGTGATCTACACAGTCAAAGGCTTTGGCATAGTCAGTAAAGCAGATATAGATGTTTTTCTGGAACTCTCTTGTTTTTTTGATGATCCAGTGGATATTGGCAATTTGATCTCTGGCTCCTTTGCCTTTTCTAAAACCAGCTTGAACATCTGGAAGTTCACAGTTCACGTATTGCTGAAGCCTGGCTTGGATAATTCTGAGCATTACTTTACTAGCATGTGAGATGAGTGCAATTGTGTGGTAGTTTGAGCATTCTTTGGCATTGCCTTTCTTTGGGATCGGAATGAAAACTGACCTTTTCCAGTCCTGTGGCCACTGCTGAGTTTTCCATATTTGCTGGCATACTGAGTGAAGCACTTTCACAGCATCATCTTTCAGGATTTGAAATAGGTCAACTGGAATTCCATCACCTCCACTAGCTTTGTTCATAGTGATACTTCCTAAGGCCCACTTGACTTCACATTCCAGGATGTCTGGCTCTAGGTGAGTGATCTCACCACCATGATTATCTGGGTCACGAAGATCTTTTTTATACAGCTCTTCTGTGTATTCTTGCCACTTCTTCTTAATATCTTCTGCTTGTTAGGTCCCTACCATTTCTTTCCTTTATTGAGCCCATCTTTGCATGAAATGTTCCCTTGATATCTCTAATTTTCTTGAAGAGATCTCTAATCTTTCCCATTCTGTTGTTTTACTCAATTTCTTTGCACTGTTTGCTGAGGAAGGCTTTCTTATCTCTCCTTGCTATTCTTTGGAACTCTGCATTGACATGGGTATGTCTTTCATTTTCCCCTTTGCTTTTCACTTCCCTTCATTTCACAGCTATTTGTAAGGCCTCCCCAGACAGCCATTTTGCTTTTTTGCATTTCTTTTTCTTGGGGATGTTTTACTCAATTTCTTTGCACTGTTTGCTGAGGAAGGCTTTCTTATCTCTCCTTGCTATTCTTTGGAACTCTGCATTGACATGGGTATGTCTTTCATTTTCCCCTTTGCTTTTCACTTCCCTTCATTTCACAGCTATTTGTAAGGCCTCCCCAGACAGCCATTTTGCTTTTTTGCATTTCTTTTTCTTGGGGTTACCAACCTTCATTTATTTTAGGAAGGTGAGAAGGACAAATAAATAGTAATTATTCCAGAACATATTATATAAAAGTAATATTAGTATGAACAGATTATGAAGCTCGTACAGAGGAAAATAATTATTATGATATAAATATAGTAATAAATAATAATCATGATATTACAAACAGGAAATAATTATTGTGATATTATATAAACAACAATAATAAATAAATAAAAAATAATTGTGGTAATACACACATTCAGTTCAGTTCAGTCGCTCAGCCGTGTCCGACTCTTTGCGACCCCATGAATCGCAGCATGCCGGGCCTCCCTGTTCATTACCATCTCTTGGAGTTCACTCAGGCTCACGTCCATTGAGCCCGTGATGCCATCCAGCCATCTCATCCTCGGTCGTCCCCTTCTCCTCCTGCCCCCAATCCCTCCCAGCATCAGAGTCTTTTCCAATGAGTCAACTCTTCACATGAGGTGGCCAAAGTACTGGAGTTTCAGCTTTAGCATCATTCCTTTCAAAGAAATCCTAGGATTTATCTCCTTCAGAATGGACTGGTTGGATCTCCTTGCAGTCCAAGGGACTTTCAAGAGTCTTCTCCAACACCACAGTTCAAAAGCATCAATTCTTTGGTGCTCAGCCTTCTTCACAGTCCAACTCTCACATCCA
>SJYT01001872.1:13829-28107 GCA_006410635.1 Cephalophus harveyi
ATGTCCAGTTCTAACTGTTGCTTCCTGACCTGCAAACAGATTTCTCAAGAGGCAAGTTAGGTGGTCTCGTATGCCCATCTCTTTCAGAATTTTCCACAGTTTATTGTGAAAGCTAATGTCATATGTCATATTTAATCATTTTAAAATTTACTGCTTTTGTATTTTTCACAACATGGCAACACAGATGAGAATGTAGACCAATCCTGCTTCATTTTATAGGTAGAAACGCAAATAAAGAGAATTTTATCTTTTTTCTTCTTTTTTTTTTTAATTGAAGTAGTTGATTTACAATATCATGTTAGCTCTAGGTATACAGCTTTCAGTTTTACATTCAGTTATACATATGTATATGTGTATATGAGCTTCCCAAGTGGTGCAGTGGTAAAAAATCTACCTGCTGATGCAGGAGACATAGCCGATGCTTTTTCGATCCCTGGGTCGGGAAGGTCCCCTGGAGACGGAAATGGTCACCCACTGCAGTATTCAAACAAGTAGGTCCTGTTTTGTTGTGTATTTTATATATATTAGTTTGTATATGTTAATCCCAAGCTCCTAATTTATCATTCCTCCACCCCCTTTCCTCTTTGGGAACCATAAATTTGTTTTTTATGTCTGTGAATCTCTTTCTTCAACTTAAGAGTGTTTAAATACCTGAGCCAAATAGCAGAAATTCTCTATTCGTTCAGTTGTAAATTATAGAAAATCCAGCTTAGATACATCCAATAAGACAAGAAGTCTGGAGCTGCTGTATCTTCAAGGTTGACTTTAAACCCTAGGATATGTCCGTTTTTCTCCTTGTTTTTATTGACATCTGTTGCTGTGTCTCTGTCTTCTGGAGCTTGCCTGCTTGGTCCCTAATGGCTGCTCTGGTTCCATGTATCACAGAGTCTGAACCTTTGCAACCCCATGGATGGCAGCCCACCAGACATCTCTGTCCATGGGATTCCCCAGGGGTGAATATTGGTGTAGGTTGCCATTTCCGTCTCCAGGGGATCTTCCTGACCCAGGGATAGAATCCATGTCTCGCAGATTCTTTACCACTGAGCCACCTGGGCTGCTCAACAGTGCCAAAGTCCAGAGGTAGAAGAGAGAATTGTCATTGTGTTATGCCCTTCTTAAAAATGAGAGAAGTGTTGCCAGAGGCATTCGACAGATACACTCTCTTTTGCTGTTGGTTGGAGCTGATTTGTGCTGTGCGCAAGGGCAATGAGACCTCGTGGGCGGAAGGTGGACTCAGCCTCCTCTGAAGAGCTTTGTTGCGTTGAGGTGTATAAACAACATCAGGTTTGCTTATGGGGAGAAAAAAGTTTTATGTGTGTTGGTGGGTGGGTGAGGAAGCCAGGCTAGAGACACGGCTATCAGGGTAGGAAACCCACAATTCCAATTCTAAGTATAGCTCTTTAACCATTTTACTGTTTTTCTTCACTTTCAAGCAGTTCCCAGAGGAAATTATAATCTCAGCAGGTATCCTAAGTCGTCCAATATATGAATATTCTTAAATTCCCATGTGAAAATTAGAATGTTATGAAGGCTTCCCTGGCTGTCCAGTGGTTAGGAGATGTAGGTTTGATCCTTGGTCGGGAACTAATATCCTGCATGCTGTGTGGCCAGAAAACAAGAGAAACACAAAAATTATAATGTTATAAACACTGTGCTAACTTATAACTGGACCCTTTGGAAAGTTGTAAGCCATTCTGAGTGCAAAGCTTCTTTTAACAGCATCAACATCAAATTATATAGGTGCTGACGAAGTTTTGGTATTTTTGGTGCTGATAGTAGGTAATAAAGGAAGAGATAGAGATATATAAATATGTATAGATCTATATCTCTGTATAATGTGGATATATAAACTGTAGCTGAGGTAAATGCTCCCTTACTGCCGGAGAACCTCAGAACATCAATTTAGAAGCAGGAACTTTGTTTTGTCTAAAGTTTTAATAAAAATCAACCATACCAGCACCCCCGCCCCCCCAACTGAAGTCATTCTTTACCTGAAGGAGCATGTCCTACATTTTCTGGAAGAGACTGAAGGTCCTGCCAGGTGTTGGAGAAACAGGTGGGCTGAACAGGTAGAGAGGAGGAGAGGGAGGAGAAAGAAATTGGGGAGGAGAGAGAAGGAGAAAGAGGGCCAGGGACACAGCACTTCATCTCTTCTTGTAACAAGTCATCTGACAAATATAATGTGTGTTACTTATTAATAAACATGGTATCTAGCAGTAACAGGCATCTCTTGATCACTTATGACAGGTGTAGAATTTTAATCTAGTTCCTTTTTTCCTCCATCCTTTTATAATTTTGCTGACTTGGCATATTTAAGAGGAATTAGTAGAAGAGGGCTATAACTGGTCAGAACAGTAGGAGAGGCAGAGCTTGGAAGAAGTAGTGCACTTAACCTTATTTCTTTTTACTGTCTTCTGCAACATTTTAGTGCTTTCCCAAAATCTAGCAGGCCATGCTGTTTTTAAACCAATAATGGCTATAAGAATGTTCTATTTGAAATTGGAATGAGGAAAACCAGTTATTTTATTGCCCCCCAAAATGGCTTTTTGACCTTGCCGACCAAGTTCTATATGGTCAAAGCTATGGTTTTTCCAGTTGTCATATATGGATGTGAGAGTTGGACCATAAAAAAAGCTGACCGCCAAAGAGTTGATACTTTCAAACAGTGGTGTTGGAGAAGACTCTTAAAAGTCCCTTGGACAGCAAGGAGATCAGATCAGTCAATCCTAAAGGAAATCAACCCTGAATATTCATTGGAAGGACTGATGTTGAAGGTCCAATATTTTGGGCAGCTAATGCGAAGAGCTGACTCATTGGAAAAAGACTTTAATACTGAGAAAGATTGAGGGCCAGAGGAGAAGGGGACAGCAGAGGATGAGAGGATTGGATGGCATCATTGACTCAATGGACATGAGTTTGAGCAAACACAGGGAGATGGTGAAGGACAGGGAAGCCCGCAGTTTATGGGGTCACAAAGAGCTGGACATGACTTAGCGACTGAACAACAACAAGGAGCCCCTCCTTAGATAATGCTTAGTAAAAATTGATTTAACGGTACTTCCCTGATGGCTCAGATGGTAAAGCGTCTGTCTACAATGCAGGAGACCCGGGTTCGATCCCTGGTCGGGAAGATCCCCTGGAGAAGGAAATGGCAATCCACTCCAGTACTACTGCCTGGAAAATCCCATGGACGGAGGAGCTTGGTAGGCTACAGTCCATGGGGTCACAAAGAGTCGGACACGACTGAGCAACTTCACTCACTCACTCACTCATGCCTAAATTAAAGGCTTCTTTTAATGAAATGGCATGAACATAAGGGCTCTCCAAGTGGCCAAATGGGTAAAGAATCTGCCTGCAATGCAGGAGACGCAGGACACCTGGGTTCAATTCCTGTGTTAGAAAGATCCTCTGGAGATGAAACTGGCAACCCAATCCAATATTCTTGCTTGGGAAACCCCATGGACACAGGAGCCTGGCAGGCTAGAGTCCATGGGTCACAAGGAGATGGGCACAACTGAGTAACTAAGCATACATGCACAGAAAGTATAGATTCAATACAATGAATAAAAAGCCAGATATTTTCAAAATGCCTATAGAGATCTAGGAGTATCAGTGTTACATAAGGGTAGCCAGACGTATTGTGTTAATGAATTTAATAAATGTCACAAATGCACCTACTCATACTTTAAAAGGGAGGGACACCTTCTTAGATTGAGAAGGATGAGATTGTTCTCAGAGGGGTTATGTTTGGATTGGGAAGACACCCCAACCATAGCTATCTTTAGTTTTAGAACAGGAGAACTATTATGTTTAAACTTACTAGAAAACTCAGTTGAACACTGTTGTTGTTCAGTCACACAGTCGTGTCTGACTCTTTGTGACCCCAAAGACTTCAACATGCCAGGCTTCCCTGTGTTCACTATTTCCTGGAGTTTGCTCAAACTCATGTCCATTGAGTCGATGATGCCATCCAACCATCTCGTCCTCTTATCACCCCCATTTTTCTTCTACTCTCAATCTTTCCGAGCATCAGGGACTTTTCCAATGAATCAGCTCTTCGCACCAGGTGGCCAAAGTATTGGAGCTTCGGCTTCAGTATCAGTCCTTCCATTGACTATTCAGGGTTGTGCTATTATTTTAAAAAATCACGTTTTGACCCTTAATCCGATAACTTCTGGACTGCAAATACTATGCTCAGTAGTGTTTTTTAGAATACTTTTTAATATGGTCACTACCTTTTAATGTGTAAAATTGTTCGAAATATATGTAAAATATTTTAGTTACTTGCACATCCATGCATACATATGTTTATTTTGTTCATAGTGACTTTAAGGATTATGTTTACATAAGTGAACTTATACCAGAGAAGACAGTTTTGTCAACTGCTGTTTTCACTTAATGTATTGTTATATAGTCTAAATCTAAGTGAAATGTGTCTTTAAGTAGATTCCTGAAAGAACATTATTTATGATTGTGTAATATTCCATGATATGAATATATCATATCTATTTAATTAGCTATTGTTGCTGTTAGACATTTAGGTTGCCTTCATGCTGATATTTTAGATCCTTGTCTCTAAATGTATTTGTATGCATTTCTAGGGGCTTGATGGTGATCTTCCTAAAATAAATTCCTGAATGTGGAATTACAGTGTCAATTAGAGCATTTTAAAACTTTGAATGTGCATTTGCATATTGCACTCTAGAAATATGTCTCAGTTGCTAGACTATTCCATGTATGTATTATTATTTTCTTAAAAATTAATTGATGCCATAACTAGGCAGATTCTAGATTATTGTTAAATAGAAGTTTATAACATAGTTGACTAGAGAGTACTACTATATTAGTCTTTTCTACTCTCCTTGTGTATCATCCATATCTTATTATATGTGTTTACTTTCCTTGTATATTTTCCTTGTATCATTATATATTCATATCATTGGCAAAACAAAAGCAAAGAAGAAAAAGCAAAGATTGACACATCAATGAATGTTAGCAATAACAGTAAAAGTTCCTGCTTTCAGGAAAGCTTAAAATGCTTACCATAAGATGGTGCTTTTGCTTGCTAATAAAATCTCCATTTTGCTCTGTGCAGATAGCAACAACAATAAAAAAAAAAAAAAAAGGAAGGATAAACAAATACACGCATAGACCTTGCCTGCTAGGAAAAGCTAATGATGTAAATGAATAATAGCCAGGTTTTTATTATTTCAAGTAAATCATCACATTTGTAGCTGACTGCTCCCAAGACAGGGGCTTTGCCAGTGGCTCAGCAGTAAAGAATCTGCCTGCTTTGCTGGTGACTCAGGAGACACCGGTTTGATCCCTGGGTCGGGAAGAACCCATGGAGAAGGAAAAGGCACCCTACTTCAGTGCTCTTGCTTAGGAAATCCCATTGACAGAGGAGCCTGGCGGGATCCATGGGGTCACAGAGAGTGGGACATAACTGAACGACTGAACACACACACACACACAAGACAATAGGGCAGTGTCTTTTTGTTTTAAATGTTAATTTTTCCTTTTTGTTTGTTTTCCTGCCTATTTAGTCCTTGTTCACATAATATTTAATTTACATTTACACTGAACTGCAAAAGCTGAGATATTCAAACGCCACTTACTCTCAGGGATTCCTTGGCAGTCTAGTGGTTAGGACTCCACGCTTGCACTGCTGGGTGACCAGGGTTGATGGCTTGATCCCTGGTCAGGGAACCAAGATCCTGCAAGCTGCACAGTGTGGTGTGGGGAGTGGGTAAGCCACTCATTCTTGAAATGGTATCTAGCAACTGTGTGGCCTTGGGCAATTATTTAATCTCTTTAGTTATCAGTCCTCAACTATAAGATGAGGGTAATAATCTTATAGCCTTTGGGAGATGAGGTAAAGTAGTTTTGAAAAAAGCTGAACCTTGATAGTTAAAATATATTGGTGATTTTTGGTTTTTAGGATTTGAGCCTCTTCTAAATAATATGGGGACTTTGCATTGGAGAGTCAAGCTGAGGAATTCTTTCTTTCATTACTTACAGACAACAAGACTTTTGTTCTCTTATGAGCACCTATTAAATACTGCAGTTAAGAGATCAAGGGAAAAAGACATGAAAAATAATATTGTTCATCCTGGTGAGATATAGTGGAAGAAATGATAAATTGTATCACTTAGGGTTAAAAAATTTTTCCCTCAATTTTAAGTTTAGTAGCTGTCTACACTATTTTCCTCTTTGCTGTTTGTTTCTTTCTACTTGTCTTCCTAAAACCTTAACCAGAATTCCATTATGGAATCTTGAAGCCAATTAATTTTACCCTGAGTCACAAGGTTCCCTTTCCAGAAAAGCCTGTCAATTTACTATTAACATAAAATTTGATTAGGAAAAAAATTACAGGATTTTCCTTTTGATAACAGTATAGCTAGTCACGAAAATGTTTGATGACATAATTCTCTGAGAATATGATCATTCATCTGTATTCTCTGTCTTATTTCCACACTGCTGATTTAACTGTGCAGACACTGTCATCTCAGCTACCCTACTTTCTTCTGAATCTTCTGGAGTTACTGCACCGTCATAAATGATTTTGTTTTACACTCATTATTTTTCTAAGAGAGTTCACTGCATCTTCTTATTTTATTTTTTAAAAATTTTTATTAGAATATAATTGACTTACAATATTGTGTTACTTTCTGCAGTGCTACAAAGAAATTCAGTTATACATATACATAGATCCACTCATTTTTAGATTATTTTCCCATATACACGATTACAGAGTTTTGTGTAGAGTTCCCTGTGTTATACAGTAGGCCCTTATTAGTTATCTATTTTATATAGTAGTCTGTATACCTCAATCCCAATCTCCCCATTTATCCTTCCCTTGCCTTATCCCCGGGTAACCTTGTTTGTTTTCTACATCTGTGACTCTATTTTGTGACTCCATTTTGTTAATAAGTTCATTTGTACTCTTTTTTTAGTTTCCACATGGAATCAGTATCTTATGATATTTGTTTTTCTGTGTGTGACTTACATCACTCAGGATGACAGTCTCTAGGTTCATACATGATGCTGCAAATGGCATTATTTTTGTTCTTTTCTATGGCTGAGTAATATTCCATACTATATATGTATTGCATCTTCTTTATCCATTCATCCGTTGATGGACATTTAGGTTGTTTCCATACCTTGGCTATTGTGAATGGTACTGCTGTGAGTATTGGGGTGCAAGACATTGCACTTTTAACCCATGTCAATAATTATATATTATCAATGGTGATAATTTATTTCTTATATCGAGTCGAGAGATGTAAAATGTCACATAGTGTGATGTGCCTTTTCCTTGCTTTTTCCCACCAATTTTCCTCCCTCACATTTTTTACAGTTTAAGATAACATGCAACTTTAAAGTAATAAATAGATTAAACGGTGCAAGTCTTAAATCTAGAAAGCTGGAACTTTTTAGATCTCTATAGCTCTTTCTAGGGTATTTCCTCTTGCTCTCAGGATTATGGGTTGAAGTCTGTTCATCGACTTTAGCTCCATAATAGACTGTTTATGTAACATTGCTCATTATTGGGCTTTCTTCTTGGTGCTTCACATGGTCCTTGAGGAAGTGCATTATCTGCATTTAGTAGTTGAAGAAAAAGAAATAGAGTTTAAGTGACTGACAGTGGTTGCAGACTAGATAGAGGAAAAGCCAGGAACACACGCTCTGTTCTTCTTGACCATTAGACTGTTCCAGAGAGGATGGAGAGGTGCACGAAGGTGATGTAGGGATGGGGGTTATTTGGCTTATTCCTCTAAAATCTGCTGTTGATAAAAAGATAATTGATAGATGCTAAATTAATGCATGAATACATCATCAGTTCCTCATTGCAAAATTTAGGCTCAAATTGAAGAAAGTACGGAAAATGACTAGGCCATTCAGGTATGACCTAAATCAAATTCCTTATGATTAAAAAGTGAAAGTGAGAATTAGATGTAAGGGGTTAGATCTGATAGACAGAGTGCCTGAAGAACGATGGACAGAGGTTCATAACACTGTATGGGAGGTGGTGACAGAAACCGTCCTCAAGAAAAAGAAATGCAGGAAGTTCAAGTGGTTGTCTGAGGAGGCCTTACAAAAAGCTGAGAAAAGAAGAGAAGCAAAAGGCAAAGGAGAAAGGGAAAGATATGCCTAATTTAATGCAGAGTTTCAGAGAGTAGCAAGGAGAGATAAGAAAGCTTTCTTAAGTGAAGCAATGCAAAGAAATAGGGGAAAACAATAGAATGGGAAAGACTGGAGATCTCTTCAAGAAAATTGGAGATACCAAGAGAACATTTCATGCAAAGATGAGCACAGTAAAGGACAGAAATGGCAAAGACCTAACAGAAGCAGAAGAGGTGGCAAGAATACACAGAACACCTATACAAAAAAGATCTTAATGAGCTGGATAACCACAATGGTGTGGTCACTCACCTAGAGCCAAACATCCTGGAGTGTGAAGTCAAGTGGGTGTTAGGAAGCCTTACTACAAACAAATCCAGTGGAGAGGATGGAATTCCAGCTGAACTATTTCAGATCCTGAAAGATGATGCTGTTAAAGTGTTGCACTCAATATGCCAGCATATTTGGAAAACTCAGTAGTGACCACAGGACTGGAAAAGGTCAGTTTTCATTCCAATCCCAAAGAAAGGCAATGCCAGAGAATGTTCATATTTCTGTACAATTGCATTTATTTCACATGCTTACAAGGTTATGCTCAAAATCCTTCAAGCTAGGCTTCAACAGTACGAGAAGACATGGCTTTTAACAAATACTCTTTAGACAAATTGAAGCTAATTAGTATTTGAGCAGGACTTCTTTCTCTGTTCAAAAAGTTGTTGTAAATGACTAAAAGCAAATTTCTTTTTACCAATAATGAGACTCACTCCATACTGTTATCCTCCCTCTTCTTAGAATAGTTGAATTCTCTAGAATGAATCAGGCTCCAAGAGAATTTCAAATTATATATATTAACTTCATTAAACTGAAATTCAGGAACAACCTCAGGGAGTAAGGGGAGAGAAAATAAAATGAAGCAGTATTCATCTGGTGGTATTAATTTTCAATAAAGAGCAGTCAAAACTAAGAAATCTTTATATTATTAAATTTATGTTTTTTTCATTAGTTTTGATACCACATGTCTATTTCATATATAAATAAAAATAAAACTATTTACTTAATCTAGATATTTGTAAGCATTGGGAAGTTGCTGCTGCTGCTGCTGCTAAGTCGCTTCAGTCGTGTCCGACTCTGTGCGACCCCAGAGACGGCAGCCCACCAGGCTCCCCCGTCCCTGGGATTCTCCAGGCAAGAACACTGGAGTGGGTTGCCATTTCCTTCTCCAATTGGGAAGTTAGGGAAGTTAGCAAAAATGAAATACTTAGAAGAAATATTCCCTGCTTCCTATTCTATAAACATGTACCTTTTTCTATTATAGTGAAAAAGTGAAACACTACAACTTAATCTATATTTTCTTACCACAGATAAGCATTTATGTGATTTCATACTAAGCCTTTGTGATACTAATAGCTAAAAATGCTAAAAAGACTATATTCCACATTGATGTTTAAATGTTTAATGTCTTAAAATCTTACTTGCTGTAGGGCCTCCCCAGTGGCTCAGTGATAAGGAATCTGCCTGCTATTCAGGAACTGTGAGTTTGATCCCTGATTTGGGAAGATCCCCTGGAGGAGGGCAAGGAAATCCACTCCAGTATTGTTGCCTGGAGAATCCTATGGAGAGAGGAGCCCAGCAGTTGACTGCCCACAGGATCATGAAGAGTCAGACATGATTGAAGCGACTTAGCACAGCATAGCATAGCATAATTCTTTGGAATAAATGACCTGTGTGTTAGAAACAGTTTTTATCAAAATACATGTACATTGTTCAGAAAGTCAACTATCATCATAAGGCTTACAATAAGAAAGCAAGAACAAAAACATCTTAGCAAAAACAGTTGGCCCCTGCTGTCATGTTATCAACACTTCCACGGTCTACCTTTTAGACAGAAATACTTTTAAGTCTTTTAATGTCTACCAAATTTTTAACTCACTATTTAGTATATTTCTTAATTTTTCTTTTTTTTTTAATTTTTACTTTATTTTGCTTTACAATACTGTATTGGTTTTGCCATACATTGACATGAATCCGCCACGGGTGTACATGAGTTCCCAATCCTGAACCCCCCTCCCACCTCCCACCCCATATCATCTCTCTGGATCTTCCCCGTGAACCAGCCCCAAGCATCCTGTATCCTGTATCGAACATAGACTAGCGATTGGTTTCTTACATGATAGTATACATGTTTCAATGCCATTCCCCCAAATCATCCCACCCTCTCCCTCTCCCACAGAGTCCAAAAGTCTGTTCTATACATCTGTGTCTCTTTTGCTGTCTCGCATACAGGGTTATCATTACCATCTTTCTAAATTCCATATGTATGTGTTAGTATACTGTATTGGTGTTTTTCTTTCTATACTGTATTGGTTTTGCCATACATTGACATGAATCCACCACAGGTGTACATGAGTTTCCAACCCTGAACCCCCCTCCTACTACCCTCCCCATATCATCTCTCTGGGTCATCCCAGTGCACCAGCCCCAAGCATGGGATCCTTATTTTCATTCTAGACTTGATGTTACCTGTGTTCACTTTAAGGAGAAGATACAAAATTCCTCACTGCCAAGAATTAATTTTTATAGTCTTTGGAGATACCCAACGATTCATCAGGAAGTTTATTTTTCCAAAGATGCAATTGAGTCACAGAATTTCCAGTCTAGAAGGTATTTGAGATGTTCATAAAATCATAGACATCCAGATATGAGAGAGCTTTAAGGTTGTTTAGATCAGTTCTTTATTTCTGAATCTCCTCTTTCTAAGCCTCTTCTCTTGGTTTCTATGACATCCAATACCCTAGTTTCCCAGCTCCTCTTTCTAGTCACTCTTTCTCAGTCTCTTTTGTAGGTTACTTTTCCCAGGGCTAAAGCTTCATACAATTTTTCTCACTCTAGGTCCCTAAATGAGCTCATCCAGCCCCATGGCTTTAAATACTATCTATAGGCTAAAGATTCCCAAATTTATATGTCCAGCCCCACACTTTCCACTATGTTTCAGGCTTGTGTATCCAGCTATCATTGTTCCTTGCCTCTAGTATCTCTCAAACATATCAAACTTGAAATGCTTAAAAATAAACTCTAGATTTTACCTTTCACACATATCAGTGAGTCCCCCACTCCTAGCATTCCAAGCAAATGGTTCTGCTATCCATACAGATGCCAGAGCCTTAAACCCAAGAATCCTTTTTCTTACCTACCTTCTTTTCCTTCAGCCTCACCTCCACTCTATTAATAAATTCTATTTTGCTCACCTTTTTTCAAATGCCTCTACTTCTTTTCATCTCCAGTGCCAACATTCTTACCCAAGTCATCATCATCTCTCCTCTGGACCATTCCAATAGTGTCCTAACTGGCTTTCCCTATTCTAACATTGGCTCAATCTATGCTCTGCTTAGCAACTGGAGGATTATTCCAAGGTGTGAATTTGAATCTTAAATCATTCAATGGCTCCCTCGTACTCAGAATAAATTTCAAACTCGTATAACTGCTTCATGTGGCTTGGTCACCTCTGACCTCATCTCATATATGCCCTCTTGCTCACCATGCTCCAGCATTGCTATTCTTTCATTGCCTTGAACACACCAAGGCCACCCTCCGGGCCTTCACATACTAAGACCTCTTCCAGGAATGCTCTCCTACTGATTTCTTCTTTAGGTGATGGTTTTAAACACATCTACACATTCTTAGACTTTAATCTGTTAAAAAGTGGAATCCCACTTTCCCTCCTCTTGCTTCCAATGAATAAAATGCTGCAAAAGTAACTCTGTATAACTTGCTACAACTAGCTTGAAAAAGGTGATAAAGCTTCCAACTTCATTCTCCCTCTTGGGAGGCTTGTCCTTGGAATTCAGCCATCATTCAAGCAGCCTCGTGGAGAGGCTACAGGAAGGTATTTTTGCTGACTGCCCCAGTTCCGGTCCCTGGCAACAGCTAACATCAATCACTAGACATGTAAATAAGGAAGACTTCAGATAAGTCCAGTCCCCATTCTCCAGTTGATGCTAGGTAGCACAGAGACATGCTTTACCAACCCCCACCTAAATGACAGATTTGTAAGCAAAACAACCGCTAGCATTGTTTTGAGCCACTAAGTTTTGGGGTGGTTTGTTGCATAGCAGTAGATGTCTGGAATACAGCTGAGATGTCCCCTTCTCAGAACTGCCTTCCCTGACTGTCCTATTTAACTGTCTACTGGTTCCATCCAGCACTAATACATGATTAATCATTGTTATTAATGCCCAGCCTAGTGCTTGGTACACAGGAGGTGTTCAGGGAATATTTCTGGAATGAGCAATTAAATGAGTGAATCCTCTTGTCACATTTGAAGTTACCAGTCATTAACAAGATAGAAGCTTATTTAATTATTTGCAGGGTGGTGATATCAAACATCCATTCAGACAGAGGAAAGGGGCTTTACAGAGCTGCTCTTCTGGTGCCGCTGCATGAGGAGGATGGGGAGACTTGCCGGCCACCGCTCAGGGGTGGAAGTCACTGGGGCCTGGGAAAGTAGAGAGGGAGTCCCAAAGACTCCAGCCCTGTTGGCAATGCAGCAGACTGTCTGCCTCATCTGTTATTGAGGAAGCAAGTGACTGCCTTTGTTATCTCATGCACATCTTTCTCAGAGGTGGGCATACTCCCAATTTGGGAAACAGAAGCCAGGTGGATTGAGGCAGGAGAATTTCAGGGAATCATTCTTACAAGAGATGCTGCACTTTGGCCTAGTTGATCATGACAAACTTGCCAGATGATTGAGTCTCAGGCTGGTTCCTGGGGGCCCTGTTTATTGCTTCCCACCCTGACTTGTGGTTTCCTTGGTGACAGGACAGCTGCTGGGCAGATGGCAGCTTTGGGGCCACCTGACTAGCTTCGAAGCTAACTGACTCTGGCAGTTTTGATTGAAATGAAAAGACTTAGGGCTCCTACTTGCTTTCTTAAATTAAACCTTCCCTCCTGGAGTGAGTTTGTTTATAAATGTTGCATTAGATTATGGGGTTTTTCGGTGACAAGAGAGTTTCTTTACCAGAAAGGTTGACTAACTGGGGCTGCTGGCCGAGTTTCTGCAGTTGGGCTTCTCAAAGCAGCCCAGCCAGGCAAGGCTACACCCTCATCTGTTCCCCAAGTGATGCTTCTCAGGGGTGTCTACCAATCAGGTCTCAAGAGGAAAACAGAAACCACACCGGTCATTCTGACAGAAAGAATTTAACCTAGGCAGGTACTGGAGGCTGAAAAGGCAAACAAGGAATGTCAAGATAAACACCGAGGCAGTAACTGCGGCAGGCAGCTGGGACTGGAGAGCAAAAGAAAGAGACTGGGCTCCTGATTAGTCAGAAGCTTGGCAGAGGGGCTCAGCAGAGCTGGAACCCAGACCTCCAATGAGAGGCAACTGCCTTGTGTCTCTGAGGCTGGTGCTGGGAGTGTAGAAAAAAATAGGAAGACCCTGCTATTTGAAAGAGCTGTCATTGCTGGAGTTACGCTCAGCGAGGAAGGAGAGAGTCCCTGTTCCTTCCTCCAGCCTTGCTGACAGAGCCTCACCTGGAGTTAGTTGGCCACAGAGAATTGTAGTTTGCAGAGTCGTAGCCCCAGTGCCACAGAGTAGAGTATAAATGGGTGGGTGTCAGCTGAGAGACGTTGGTTTCGTAACCAGCACAGGAATCTGAACAAAAGGATCAAGGAAGATGACAAGACAGAATACCCAGGCCACAAGTATCCACATCTTCTCTTTCACTGGTGGATGTCACCCATGTTTACTTAGTTCTTTGCACATTACAGAGACCTTCTTACATTGTCTTATTTAAAGGCAGATGATAGTAACATGGAGAAACTGCCTATGTGTTCTGGCCCTGAGGAAGGTGGCAGGCTGTCCTGGGCCCAGCGCTGGTCTGCTTTGCCCCCACTTTGTCCCTGAGCTCCTGCCCTCGGGGCCTAGAACAGCCTGGTGCAGCCTGATCTGTGCTTCTCAATTGAGCATATTCCTCTAGATCTGGAAGTTTCCAACTTGTTCCTCAGGAGCAGGTGGGAGGGTCACCGAGCAGGACTGTCACCCTGCTCTCCAACCTTGTTTCAGCCAGAATAGCTCCACAGCATTTATTTATCACATTTGGTTTCCAAGTCAGTTTACTTTTGAAGACGAGGTTGTACAGAGAAAATAGGTGGTAGACCC
>SJYT01001874.1:5970-17358 GCA_006410635.1 Cephalophus harveyi
TAAAGCTGAAACTCCAGTACTTTGGCCACCTCATGCGAAGAGTTGACTCATTGGAAAAGACTCTGATGCTGGGAGGGATTGGGGGCAGGAGGAGAAGGGGACGACAGAGGATGAGATGGCTGGATGGCATCACTGACTCACTGGATGAGAGTCTGAGTGAACTCCAGGAGTTGGTGATGAACAGGGAGGCCTGGCGTGCTGCGATTCATGGGGTTGCAAAGAGTCGGACATGACTGAGTAACTGAACTGAACTGATACTAGATAAAGACTTCCATTTATTGAGTACTTCCTCTATGTCAGGAATGATGATAAATCACACAACATATCCAATATATTACGTTATTATTCCTACTTTCTATTTACAATGAAGTAGTTAAGGATAAGAAATTCACCAAGTTTTTAGGAGCGGTTCAGTGGCAGACCCTCTATTTGAATTGTGCAAAGTCTATGTCCTAACCTCCTTGACAAGATAAAGCAAATTAATTGCCAAAAAGAAGAATATAAAGAGTATGCATATGGGTGTTGAGTACATAGCCTAAGTGATCAGGGAAGACTTTGTGAGAGTCTTAACCTTTCCTGTGAAATTGAGAAGGAACTGAACATATGCTGATGGGACCAAGTCATCCTAGGCAGAGTGAACAACCAGAGGAAAGGTGGGAAAGCATGGAACACACATAGGAAAAGGGGCGGCTCTTTGCACCTGGATGTGGTGTGCATGTGTGTGCTCAGTCATGGCCAACTCTTTGCAACCCCGAGGACTATAGCCTCCAGGATCCTCTCTCCATGGAATTTTCTAGGCAAGAATACTGGAGCAGGTTGCCATTTCCTTCTCCAGGGGATCTTCCCAACCCAGGGATCAAACCCACATCTCCTGCATCTCCTGCATTGGCAGGCAGATTCTTTACTACCTGAGTCACAGGGGACGGATGGCTAGCCAGGAGTAAAGTTAGAAATGTCTCTCAGTTCCAGATCACAGGCCCTTAAGTACAAGCTGTGGGATTTGTTATGGAGGAAGTAATGGAGAACTAGCGTCAAGCAACTGGTTAAGACTAGTTGGGGAAATGGGACATACCTTTGTCAATGATGTAGAATTCTATTGCAAGCAACTGAGTAGCATATTCAAAGTCATGTCAACCATTTAATATTTCATTTAAAAAATAGGCCTTTTAAATAATTGGTATCACACTGAAATGTAATTAATGACTAAAGAGAGAGGTATTCCAAATAAATCTTCACTATTTCTGAAGCATACCACCTCTGCTCTTAATTTAAAAAAAAATAAAAGTAATATGCTTTGGTAAGTTTCCAAGTTTGTAAGTCAGAGAACACAAAAGCTCCTGCCCTCCAAGAGTGTACAGTTCATTGAGAGAGTATGAAAAACTGCATTCCGATTCTCAGTATTTGATGCCCCTCCTTCCCATTGTAGTATAATACATCTCCACTTACATCTTGCTTTGGCTAACGAAATTCAGGCACAGGCAGTGTTTCCAGGCAGAAGAATTCAAGCCAGATATGATCTCACTTGTATGTTGAATCTAAAAACAAACAAAGTGATACAGTGAACAAATTGGTGGGTTCCAAAAGTAGGAGGTAGGGAGGGTGGCTAAAAGGTACAAAATTGCAATTTTGGAGATGTAATGTATAGCTTGATGACTATAGATAATAAGACCGTATGGTATATTTGAAAGTTGCTAATCCAGGATCCTCTCTCCATGGAATTTTCTAGGCAAGAATACTGGAGCAGGTTGCCATTTCCTTCTCCAGGGGATCTTCCCAACCCAGGGATCAAACCCACATCTCCTGCATCTCCTGCATTGGCAGGCAGATTCTTTACTACCTGAGTCACAGGGGACGGATGGCTAGCCAGGAGTAAAGTTAGAAATGTCTCTCAGTTCCAGATCACAGGCCCTTAAGTACAAGCTGTGGGATTTGTTATGGAGGAAGTAATGGAGAACTAGCGTCAAGCAACTGGTTAAGACTAGTTGGGGAAATGGGACATACCTTTGTCAATGATGTAGAATTCTATTGCAAGCAACTGAGTAGCATATTCAAAGTCATGTCAACCATGTAATATTTCATTTAAAAAATAGGCCTTTTAAATAATTGGTATCACACTGAAATGTAATTAATGACTAAAGAGAGAGGTATTCCAAATAAATCTTCACTATTTCTGAAGCATACCACCTCTGCTCTTAATTTAAAAAAAAATAAAAGTAATATGCTTTGGTAAGTTTCCAAGTTTGTAAGTCAGAGAACACAAAAGCTCCTGCCCTCCAAGAGTGTACAGTTCATTGAGAGAGTATGAAAAACTGCATTCCGATTCTCAGTATTTGATGCCCCTCCTTCCCATTGTAGTATAATACATCTCCACTTACATCTTGCTTTGGCTAACGAAATTCAGGCACAGGCAGTGTTTCCAGGCAGAAGAATTCAAGCCAGATATGATCTCACTTGTATGTTGAATCTAAAAACAAACAAAGTGATACAGTGAACAAATTGGTGGGTTCCAAAAGTAGGAGGTAGGGAGGGTGGCTAAAAGGTACAAAATTGCAATTTTGGAGATGTAATGTATAGCTTGATGACTATAGATAATAAGACCGTATGGTATATTTGAAAGTTGCTAAGAGAGAAAAATCCTAAAAGTTCTCATCAAAAGAAAAAAAATCTATAAATTTGTATTTTGTAATATGTGAGGATGGTTATTAATCAGACTAATTGCAGGGATCATTTCATAATATTGTGTATATATCAAATCATTATGTCATTTGCCTGAAACTGATGTCAATTATATTTTGATTTTTTTTGAAACTAGATGTGTATTTTGCTTTGATTTCCCTTTTTCCTCTGCCATGAGCCCAACAATATCCCAAAGAGAAGTCAGGCTTATTCTCCATTAGCCTGGGTTCTGACAAGAAGCAGAGTCATGACAACTCATGATGGAAATGCAACACAAGCAAAACGTCAGACGTTGTTGTTGTAAGCCAAGAAGATGTTGAGGTTGTTTGTTACACAGCATAATTTAATGTAAGCTGACTGCTACAACAAACTGAGAGCATATGTAACCACAATATAAGGTCTGGTCTGTAAGAGAAATATGGGATTTCAAAGTAAGTAGAGATCATTTAAATCATTCGAGGTCACATCAGCAGCAGCCCAGCCAAAAAACGTTCACCTTTTCTTGTGGCTCAGCTGGTAAAGAATCCATCTGCAATGTGGGAAACCTGGGTTTGATCCCTGGGTTGGGAAGACCCCCTGGAGAAGGGAAAGGCTGCCCACTCCAGTATTGTGGCCTAGAGAATTCCATGGACTGTATAGTCTACGGGGTCACAAAGAGTCAGACACGACTGAGCGACTTACACACACTCTTCTTCTAGTGGCTTTTTTGTTTTGCTTGGCTTTAGATTTGATACTGAGTAAAACAAAGACTTGACAACTAACTAACCAGTTGACCTCAGCAGATCAGCTGTCCTTCCCTCAGTCTCTCCTTTACGCTTGACCCTCGATCCCTACACACTTCAGAGTCTGTCAACAGCTGCCAACTGAAGTGCCACCAGGGGGTGAATAGGACATTGATTCTCTCAACACACACTCATGAAGCATCTACTCTGTGTAAGTTCCATGAGCACCAGGGAATCAGAGACAGAAGACAAGAGTGCCTGAAGGTACCGAAGCGCAGGTGAAAGCTGAGGCCCGCAGCCTCCATCCCAAGAGACTTCTCTGCATGCTCTGGGCTCCCGCAGAGTAATGGAGCAGGAGAGAAAGATGCCGGGGGGTTGGCCATGGGAGGGAGGAGGAGTGGTCTCAAGACGCACTTCCTGGAAGAAGTGGAAACCTATCTCAGTGTTGAAGGAAGGAGCAGAGTCAATCAGACAAAGGAAAGTAAGCTACTGTCATCTACACAGAAGCAGGGGGGGAGCCAGGCTTCGGGGAGCTGACACGTTTGGACAGAAGGAGTGAGGCCTGCAAGTGGAGCCAAAGAGAAGGGGGAGATCGAGAAAGGCCTTGTAAGCCACACTGAAAGTTTGGATTTTATCCTAAAGGCAATCAGATGCAATTGAGAGCTTTTAAGCTGGGGTGTGGCAGGATCAGATTTGCATTTTGCAAAGATTCCCTTGGCAGCTCCAGGAAGTGGGATCCGAAAGGGGTACTGGCAGATCTTGGATCAGGGAAGTGAATTCTAAAGCTCTCTCGGAAACCCAGGTGAGAAATTGTGAGAGTGTGAACTGAGATGGAGAAGGGAACTGTTCCCTACTCTAAAGTATGAAGAAAATAAAGCTTCTCAAATGCATTTAAGCAGAGAATTAGCTTATAGCTAGTGAAGAGCAAAACCAGCAAGGAAGCACCGAAGCGTTTCTGATTCCACTCTGCCTCACTGAAGAGTTTTGAATCTTTTACAGGAATGTTGTATCTTTAGTGATTAAGTTCCCATACTCACAACTTGATTGGGTATAAAATTATTCTCCCACTCTTTTCCTCTTCCTAGACCCCTTTCTCCATTCACATAGGCAAGTAAATATGGTCCTAATAAGTGGATTTTCATTCATTTATCCTACAACTGTTTATTGAGTATGTGTTATTGTATTATGTAGCATGCACTTGCAAGATACAAGGTACCTAAAAAAACACAAAACAAAATCCTTGCCTTCTGGAAGTGTCAGTCCACTGGGGAAACACATGATAAATATACAAACAAATAAATAATCATAAAATGCAAATCTCTGTGCATAAACAGCAATAGAATTCTGAACTCTAGAATAGTCGCTGTGCATGTATACTCATAGAAATGTCCTAACAAGCTCACCCAAGAAGTCAATCAATTGAGATGGGAGCATTAATATGTTTGCATCTAATTTACATCAGTTTCATTCTAGAAAAGAAAAATTACTACATCTAAGCTGGTGTAATTACCCCGAAACACTAGCATTTAAAATACAAGATTGTATTTTCCTAACAGTGAGCAAGGCCTACAATTGTAGGGCCAGGGAGTTGGGGTTGGGAAATGTAGTTTCCGTCTCTGGACTCCCAAAAGTTGTAACACCCAGGGAATCCCTTGGAGACAATCACTGGAACATTTCAGTATTGATTCAGCGCCTCCAGTAGGTCCTGCTTGAAGCCATGGAGAGACTGGTCCCAGTAGGGTTGATGCACTTAGGGCTGAGTTCTGAAGTTGAACTAACTTGCACAGTTGCAGCTCATTTTCACGAAACAGAACCAAAACCTTTTTTAATGCTTTATTTTTAAAATAGCTCCAGTTAAAGAGAAACTGAGTTCTCTATTAGTTGTAGGTTCCCCTTGTTGCTAGCTCAGAGACTGAAATCCACAAATTGCTCACCCAGCGGCATTAGTGATGGGCCCTTTTGAAGCAGCCTTTTCAAGAGTAGCTCCCTCACCTAAAGATAAAGATCATCTGCTAGACAAGTAAGTCTAGTTCTGGCTGGGTTCGGGGCTTTTCCGAAGACTATTAGTCAGCTAACAACTAGGCTCTGGCCACCAGCTCACGACCAGCAGGACTGCAAATCACTTTCAGCCACTGGCCAACAAGGTTGGATTTAAACCACTGACCAATAAGTTAAAGGCCCTCTACCGCCACTTGGCTCTTCCACAACACCCTTTCATCTGTCACTGTTGCCCCAGGCCCAATAATTGAATGAAAAGAGATTTGATTAAGTTTAAGATTTATGAGGTTCTACACTGAGACAAACTGTAATTCAATAGAAGCCATTCTCAAAAAAGGGCTGGAATATGAACCAAATTCTTTATTCCTTTATCTACACCTTTAAACACACATACATGCACACACACACACACACACACAGGCATGCCCATATACATATCCACACATACTGTTTGGCAACTCATCACTCAAAAAGACTAATGACAATTATTCACCTTGGGCACTTGGCAGATATAATGGGACACTACTTTGGCAGTGATCAAAAATCATTTTCCTTTATAGTTCTTAATCAAAAATTTATTTCTCATTGACTAACCCCAAGAAAAGGTTATCATCTATTTCTGTCTGTACTTATTTCAGTACTAACAAGAGATTATTTTCTTTCCCATCCTCAGCAGGGCAGAATTACCATCATTCCCTAGACCTCTTTGGGTTCCTTGACCAGAAGAGGCGTTTAGCAGTGTCATCCATGATGTATTGCACATTTAATTGCACTATGCAGCTATTCAAAAAGCATTCAGAAGTAATCATTTAGCATTAATATCCCAGGGCAATCCAAGGTCACAGTACATTAAAAACTAATTCACGGTGGTTCAAGAATGCATTTTTCATATATAGAGTAACATAATTCTTTTATGATAAAAATGATAGTGGTGTTACAGAATGATGAGATACAAGATATTCTGAATATCCATCATTGGGCCTACTGTACAAATGGCAAAGTCAGACCTTTGTTCTTCTCATAACTCACCACACCACTAACCTGTATTAAATACCACTGGCTATGTTAACCTTTTATGTGAGTGACCGTGTTTCAAGGAGAAACAGCACCTTATTCTCTATCATAGACAATACAAATATTCGATATCTATTGTCATTTCACTCTCATATTCTATTATCTCTTAGTTTCTATGGTTATTCTAATATTTAAAATTTCAGCACCTCTGTGGGTAACCAAAGGCTTTCTAGTGAAAAATTATACACACGCATCTATGACTGTATGTATGTATTTTATCAACTTCCTTACAGAAATGCTATGGAAGATAAAATTGTTATAACTTTCAGTAAATCTATCATGCTAAAATAATAGTGTCCTGCAGCACCAGGCCCTCAAAGCAGTGAAAAATGGGCAGCTTCCATCCTCCAGGACCTATCCCCTCTCACACAATGTGCACGGCAATGTGCAGCTGCTCAGCAGGCAACATATGAGGAATTATTCCAGCAATTCAGAGGCAATACTGCTATTTGTCAAGATGCTCAATTCTGCATTCAAAGATTTGAGTTACTTTGATGGTTGGATGGCATCACCAACTCGATGGACTTGAGTTTGAGCAAGCTCTGGGAGTTGGTGACGGATAGGGAAGCCTGGCATGCTACAGTCCACGGGGTCACAAAGAGCTGGACACGACTGAGTGACTGAACTGAACTATCAATCCACTGGGGGGTTGTTCCTATTTCTTTATATTTCACACCCCCAAACCCCTTTTCCCAGTCAGTCCATGCAGATGGGACAGAAACAGAAATTTTGTCCTAATAAGAAGGTCATCGAAACTATTAATAAGCATTATCATAACCCATGCTTGGGCTTCCCTGGTGGCTCAGCAGTAAAGAAACTGCCTGCCCAGGCAGAAAATGCAGGTTTGCTCCCGGGGTCAGGAAGATCTCCTGGAGAAGGAAACGGCAAACCACTCCAGTATCCTTGCCTGGAGAATCCATGGAGCCTGGCATGCTACAGTCCATGGGGTCTCAAACAGTCAGACAGACAGTGACTGAACAGCGAACCTGTGTTTAGGGCACCATTCTAGGTTCTGGGCATGAGTTGAGGTTGGGGACACCTATGATGGAAACAAAATATTGAATAATAAAACACAAAGTACAGCCAGATCTTATTTATTGTGTTTCACTTTATTCTTACTCATAAATACTGCTTTTTTTTTTTTTTCCAAATTAAAGGCTTGTGGAACTGTAAATTCAGCAAGTCTATTGGCACATTTTTTCCCAAAGCTTTTGCTCACTTCCCATCCCTACCCCACATTTTGGTAATTCTCATAATATTTCAAACTTTTTCATTATTATTATACATGTTATGGTGATCTCTGATGCTGAGCTTTAATGTTACTATTGTAATTATTTTAGGGCACCACAAACTGTGCCCAGATAAGACAATGAACTTGAGAAACACGGTGTAAGTTCTGACTGATCCATTGGGAGGCTATTGCCCCATCTCCCTCCCTCTGCCTGGTCTTCCTTATGCCCTGAGACACAACAGTATTGAAATTAATCTAGTTAATAACCCTACAGTGGCCTCTAAGTGTTCAAGTGAAAGGAAGAGTCACATGTCTCTCACTTTAAATCAAAAGCTAGAAATGGTTAAGCTTAGTGAGAAAGGCATGTAGAAAGCCATGACGGGCTGAAAGCTAGCCCTCTTGCACTAAACAGCTAAGCTGTGAATGCAAAAGCAAAGCAATTGAAGGAAGCTATAAGTGTTACTTCAGGGAACAAAACAAATAAGAAAGCAAAGCAGTCTTATTGCTGACGTGGAGAAGATCCAGTAGCCACAACATTCCGTTAAACAAAAGGAATGTATAATCCAGAGGAAGGCCCTAACTCTCTCCAACTCTGTGAAGGCTGAGAGAAGTGAAGAAGCTGCAGAAGAAAAGTTTGAAGCGAGCAGAGGTTGGCTCATGTGGTTTAAGGAAAGAAGCCACTCCCAAAGCATGAAAGTGCATGGTGAAGCAGCAAATGGTAATATAGAAGCTGCAGCACGTTATCCAGGAGATCTAGCTAAGATGGTAAATGAAAGTGGCCACACTACACAATGAGTTTTCAGTGGAGATGAAACCACCTGATATTCAAAGGAGACTCCATCTGTAAATCTCATAGCTAGAGAGGAGAAGTCAATGCCTGGCTTCAAAGTTTCAAAGGACAGGCTGACTTTCTTGTTAGAGATTAATTCAGCTGGTGACTTGAAGTTGAAGCCAATGTTCACTTACCACTGGGAAAATCCTAGGGCTCTTAGGAATTATGCTAAATCCACTCCACCTGAGCTATATAAATGCATCCCCAAAGCCTAGATGAGTTCACATCTATTTACAACAAAATTTACTGAGTATTTTAAGCCCATTGTCAAGAATTACAGCTTAGATAAAAAGGTATCTTTCAAAACATTACTGGTCATTGACATTCACCTGGCCATCCGAAAGCTCTGATGGAGATGCAAAATGTGATTAAGGTTACTTTCATGCCTGCTAACACAGCACCTAGAGCCAGACATCCTGGAATGTGAAGTCAAGTGGGCCTTAGAAAGCACTACTATGAATAAAGCTAGTGGCGGTGATGGAATTCCAGTTGAGCTATTTCAAATCCTGAAAGATGATGGTGTGAAAGTGCTACACTCAATATTCCAGCAAATTTGGAAAACTCAGCAGTGGCCACAGGACTGGAAAAGGTCAGTTTTCATTCCAGTCCCAAAGAAAGCCAATGCCAAAGAATGCTCCAACTACCGCACAATTGCACTCATCTCACATGCTGGTAAAGTAATGCTCAAAATTCTCCAACCTAGGCTTCAGCAATACATAAACCATGTACTTCCAGATGTTCAAGCTGGTTTTAGAAAAGGCAGAGGAACCAGAGATCAAATTGCCAACATCTGCTGGATCATTTAGAACCGGACATGGAGCAACAGACTGGTTCCAAATAGGAAAAGGAGTACTTCAAGGCTGTATATTGTCACCCTGCTTATTTAACTTATATGCAGAGTACATCATGAGAAATGCTGGGCTGTAAGAAGCACAAGCTGGAATCAAGATTGCCGGGAGAAATATCAATAACCTCAAATAAGCAGATGACACCACCCTTATGGCAGAAAGTGAAGAGGAACTAAAAAGCCTCTTGATGAAAGTGAAAGAGGAGAGTGGTGGGCTTAAAGCTCAACATTCAGAAAACGAAGATCATGGCCTCTGGTCCCATCACTTCATAGGAAATAGATGGGGAAACAGTGGAACCAGTGTCAGACTTTATCTTGGGGGGCTCCAAAATCACTGCAGATGGTGATAGCAGCCATGAAATTAAAAGATGCTTACTCTTTGGAATGAAAGTTATGACCAGCCTAGACAGCATATTGAAAAGCAGAGATGTTATTTTGCCAACAAAGGTCTCCATCTAGTCAAAGCTATGGTTTTTCCAATGGTCATGTATGGATGTGAGAGTTGGACTGTGAAGAAAGCTGAGCACTGAAGAATTGATGCTTTTGAACTGTGGTGTTGGAGAAGACTCTTGAGAGTTCCCTTGGACTGCAAGGAGATCCAACCAGTCCATTTGGAAGGAGATCAGACCTGGGTGTTCGTTGGAAGGAATGATGCTAAAGCTGAAACTCCAACACTTTGGCCACCTCATGCGAAGAGTTGACTCACTAGAAAAGACCCTGATGCTGGGAGGGATTGGGGGCATGAGGAGAAGGGGATGACAGAGGATGAGATGGTTAGATGACATCACTGACTCAATGGACATTAGTCTGAGTGAACCCTGGGATTTGGTGATGGACAGGGAGGCCTGGCATGCTGTGGTTCATGGGGTCGCAAAGAGTCGGACACGACTGAGTGACTGAACTGAACTGAACACAACACCCATTCTGTAGTCCTTGGATCAAGGACTCATATTGGCTTTCAGGTATTATTATTTAAGAAATAACACTTCATATGGCTATAGCCACCATAAACTGTGATTTCTCTGGTGGATTTGGTCAAAGTAAATTGAAAACCTCCTAGAAAGGATTCACCATTCTAGATGTCATTAGGAACATTTTTGATTCATGAGAAAAGATCAAAATAGCAACATTAACAAGAGTTTGGAAGAAGCTGATTCCAAACTTCATGGATGACTTTGAAGGGTTCAAGACATCAATGGAGGAAAAAATTACAGATATGGTAGAAATGGCAAGAGAAGTAGAATTAGAAGTGAAGCTTGAAAATGCAACTAAAGTGCTGCAATCTCATAATAAAATTTTGATGAATGAGGGGTTGCTTCTTCTGGATGAACAAAGATGGAATGTACTCCTGGTGAAAACGCAGTGAATATTATTGAAATAACAGGAAATGGCAACCCTACTCTAGTATTCTTGCCTGGAAAATCTAAGGGACAGAGGAGCCCGGTGGGCTATAGTCCATGGGGTCACAAATAGTCAGACACACAAAGAATTTAGAATATTTCATAAACTTGGTTGATAAATAAGCAGCAGAGGTCAAAAGAATTGACTCCAAATTTGAAAGAAGTTCTAGGGATAAAATATTAAATAGCATGGCAAGCTACAGAGAAATCATTCATGAAAAGTCAATCGATGCAGCAAACTTCATTGTCTTATTTTAAGAAATTGCCACAGCCAACTACCCTCATCAGTCAGCAGCCATCAACATCGAGGCCAGACTCTCTACCAGCAAAAAGATTATGACTTTCTGAAGGCTCAGATAATGGTTAACAATCTTTAGCAATGCAGGATTTTTTAATTAAGGCATGTATATTTTTTAGATATAATGCTATTGCACATGTAATAGATGATGTTTTAATTAAGGTATGTACATTTTTAGAAAGAATCAGTTCAGTTCAGTCGCTCAGTCATGTCTGACTCTTTGCGACCCCATGAATCACAGCATGCCAGGCCTCCCTGTCCATCACCAACTCCCGGAGTTCACTCAGACTCACATCCATCAAGTCAGTGA
>SJYT01001874.1:17624-36866 GCA_006410635.1 Cephalophus harveyi
AATGGACTGGTTGGATCTCCTTGCAGTCCAAGGGACTCTCAAGAGTCTTCTCCAACACCACAGTTCAAAAGCATCAATTCTTCGGCACTCAGCCTTCTTCACAGTCCAACTCTCACATCCATACATGACCACAGGAAAAACCATAGCCTTGACTAGACGGACACTGTTGCACAATTAATAGACACTGTATAGTATAACTTTTTTATGCACTAGGAAGCCAAAAAATTTGTGTGACTCACTTTATTGCACTATTCGATTTATTACAGTTGTCTGGAACCAAACTTGCAATATCTCTGAGGTATGCATATACAACATTTGGCCAGTGATAAGAGAAGATTGCAGGAGGCGTTGTATGACTAACAGACAATGAGCAATGCAGATGTTCAAGTGCTGAATTTGGGATCGATAACATCACCGGTCTCCACTTGTCCTTCCCCTTGACCTCCAGAAGAGCCTTGCAACAGCTCCAGAAACATATGTTCATGGTTCACCACCCAAGTTGCCTTTCTCCAGACACCTGGGAAGTTCTTTTCCTGGCACTACAAGGGGAAAGAAGGACCTGATGGAATGAAAGAAGTGAATGAGACCTGGGAAACTATTCCCAGGGTGAACAATGGGATACAGCACTTCAACTATTATAAATCTCTATTTTTAAACAATTTTAACACAAAAAAAAGCCATCTTTGGGTGAGTTAAGGAAACCAGTCATTCTGATTGTAGGTACTTTAAATAGAAACCTCTCTGCATTGGTTTAATCCAGAAGCCAGGGGAACTTGGGAAATTGTTCACTTATACAAGGTTGCTTTGGCCTCTAAGTCTTTTGATGATAAAAACTATAACATTTCTTTCTCCCTCCCATTCTTCTTTCAGTTCTTTCTTCTTTCTGTCTTCCTCCTTTCCAATTTTTTTATGAGTGTAAGTGTTCTTGCCTAGAGAATCCCAAGGACGGGGGAGCCTGGTGGGCTGCCATCCATGGGGGTCACACAGAGTCGGACACGACTGAAGTGACTTAGCAGCAGCAGCAAGACTGGAAAGACTAGAAAGATTATCCCAAATTCTAAAAGGAAGAGACTATAAGAAATGAAATAAAATATGGTGGATTACCTAAAAATCTCCTGAAGGAGTCACTGCTACATCAGATCAATCTCCCACATTGTTTCCAAAGAGACAACTTCTCCATCATGGGTTCCTGGGAAAGCCCTCAAGATCGACTGCTAGAGAATCATGTAAATCCAAAATAAGCGCTGGTTGGAGTCTGCATTTCACCATTTCTCATTTAGAGAGCATCGTGAATGCACCCGCCCTGCTCTTTTCTACCCTCCTGTCAATCAGTGCTGTGCGCGCTTAGTCGCTCAGTTGTGTCTGACTCTTTGCGACCCCGTGGACTCTAGACTGCCAGGCTCCTCTGTCCATGGGGAGTCTCCAGGCAAGAATACTGGAGTGGGTTGCCATGCCCTCCTCAGGGCATCTTCCCAACCCAGGGATCAAAGCCAGGTCTCCCCCATTGCAGGAGGATTCTTTACCATCTGAGCTACAAAGGAAGCCCAAGAATACTGGAGTGGGTAGTCTAAATCCCTTTTCCAGGAGAGCTTCCCTACCCAGGAAGGAATTGAACTAGGGTCTCCTGCATTGCAGGCCATTCTTTACCAGCTGAGCTACCCCAGGATGCCCCCTGTCAATCAGTAGTCACGGACATATGTTAGCCTTCCTCGTGAACAGAGCAAGGAAAGCGGGACTTACAACAGAATGAGTTCCCTCTAAAATGAAGTAACTCTACTACAACCTCCTCGGGCACATTTATTGTTGTCTTCACCACCACCCCCCATCAACAACATTACTATCATCACCTCCACATGTTCTATATCCCTAACAAAGGACGCAGAAAGATGAGAGAGGAAAGCTGCCTAAGAATCGCCAGTCCTCAGTTCCAGGGTCTGTCACGCTCAAGTTTTCTGATCACAGGCAGCTTATCTAAACACTCCAGGCTGATTTTCATCATCTCTAAGATGAAAGTGTTGGAGTGCTCTCCTATGTCCCTTCTAGATTTAATCTTCTATAATTTTTTATTCGACTTTAAAATAATATCAATGAACAAAGCCTATCCTGTTGGATAAATATGGAAAAACTGGATTTCAGGATTATCATGGAAAAATTGATTCAGACAGTAATTCTTAAAGCATAAGAGTATATTGTTACTATTACCTTAAAGATTAAGAAACTGGACCAAATGGTCAAATTACTTGGCCAAGGTCAGTAAGTTTATGAGTAATGGAGTTATTAATCAAATTCTCATATAGCTGAACAGAGTTTAAGGAGTTAGGTCTGGATTTTAATTTTGGTTCTACTGCTTGCTGTGTGACCTCAGGCAAGTTGCTTGAGTTCTCTGAGCATTGATTTTATCATTTTCTCATTTATATATCCTAGGTTTCAAGATGGTTTGGATTTAACACATATGAAAAATACCTAGGTAGTGCTTGACACATAGTAGGCTTGCAGAAAGTGTTAGTGTCTTCTCTTAGTAACACCATGTTGCCCACTGTGTGCCAAAGGGCAGGTAAGTGTTGGGTCTAATGCCGGGGAGTTGCTAGCAGCTGTTGTTCCTTGTAGTGGCTGTTGACTGGGATTTAATCTCTGTGTCCTACCGCCCTCTTCTGGATAGGAAACATCAGCTCTGCTCAGGAATTCAGCTTACTGGTCCCATCTAATTGAGCAAACTCTGGACCTGATTCAATCACAGCCACTCCAGAGACACAAAGGAATCAATTACTGGATACAACAAGAGTGCGCTAACCACAGAAGCAAGAGCTAGAAATGACAAGTGATCACTGCCCGCCCTACCTAGTAGGTCTAAGCTGTGATGAAGTGGTTTAAAGTACAGTTTCTTTCATGTGTGTGCCAGGAGCTCCAAGTTAGCTACAAATACTGCTGCTGCTGCTTAATGGCAGCCCACTCCAGTGTTCTTGCCTGGAGAATCCCAGGGACGGGGGAGCCTGGTGGGCTGCCGTCTGTGGGGTCGCACAGAGTTGGACACGACTGAAGTGACTTAGCAGCAGCAGCAGCAGCAGTCTATAATCAAGACCCAGTTAAAAATTATCTTATCAACAAATCCTTAACATGACTCAACAGAATGAATGACCCTTTTCTCACTTACCCTGCCCACTTATCCATTCTTCTGTGATAGCCTTTATTGCATTATAATCTGGGTACGTTCGTGGAAAGAGTCCACTTGCTAATGCAGGAGCCGCAGTTTTCAATTCATGGGTCAGGAAGATCCCCTGAGGGAGGAAACGGCACCCCACTCCAGCATTCTTACCATTCTTGCTGGGATAATCCCATGGACAGAGGAGCTACAGAAAGTCTACAGTCCATGGGGTCGCAAATAGACACGACTGAACACACATGCATCATGCTGCTGCTGCTGCTAAGTCGCTTCAGTCGTGTCCGACCCTGTGCGACCCCAGAAATGGCAGCCCACCAGGCTCCTCCGTGCCGGGGATTCTCCAGGCAAGAACACTGGAGTGGGTTGCCATTCCCTTCTCCAATGCGTGAAAGTGAAAAGTGAAAGTGAAGTCGTTCAGTTGCGACCCCATGGACTGCAGCCCACCAGGCTCCTCCATCCATGGGATTTTCCAGACAAGAGTGCTGGAGTGGGGTGCCATTGCCTTCTCCGTCACATGCCTTATAATTATTACTTATATGTCTATCCGACATCTAGATTATGAACTAACAGACGTATGATCTCTTTGTCTTATTCAGATTTTTTCCCCAGCTCCTAACCTGATGCCCGAAACGAGTAGATGTTTCCGTAAATGTGAGTGCAAACATGGATAAAGTGTTTGAAATTCTTTGGTTGTCTTGTCTGTGTGTTAGATATTACATACCTGAGTCAGCCAACTTCTAAAACACCTTTCTGCCCACAGGCGGCAGGCATGGCTCAGGGAATTCTAAAGAAGTGGTGGTATTTCAGTCACAGGCAGCACACAATCACACACCGGGCAATGCCTCCCTGGGAACTGAAATGTGAAACAGACGTCTGGGCCAGATAACCTTTCAGGCCCTTCCAGATGTGGCCTCCTGCGATTCAAAAGGAATGTATTCTTTCTCATCTGCCCATTCACCTTCTTCATATTTTCTGAAAGCCTGGGAACCTTCAGTGATACTGAATTCCTGAATACTTGAGACTTTCCACGCATACTAAGGAAGCTAAAATGTACTAGTCAGGTGGACCCTGGCCCCGTAAGTCACCAGAGAACCTGGTTAGAGTTTCCTCTCTCTCAGTTCAGTTCAGTTCAGTCGCTCAGTCGTGTCCGACTCTCTGCGACCCCATGAATCACAGCACGCCAGGCCTCCCTGTTCATTACCATCTCTCGGCATCCCCTAAATTCTAAGGTTGTTCATCAATTTTTTTTAAACTGATTTTCACACTTTCCGGCTGGGGCTCATGCTCTGCCACGTATGTTGGGATTCCCCGGTGACGTGGCCCCTTCCACCAGCTGTAGTCACGGTTGACAGAGTGCCGCTGTGCACCAGGCACTCTGCTGGACACTACATTCATGATGTCATTTTGCCCTTAACAAGTAAGTACACTGTGATTCCCATGTTGATGGACTAAGAAACAAAAATGGAGAAATTTGCCCGATTTCTACCACTAAAGAGTCATGGAGCTGTAACTCAAGTCCACGGTCTTCCTACTCCGGAAGGCATGCTCTTAACCCCGAAGCCAGTGCTTCTCAGACTCTACTGTGCACACAGATTGCCTGGGGGTCGTGACTACAAGCAGGTCCTGATGGAGTTGATCTGGGGAGGGGCTTGAGATCCCTCATTCCTCACAGGCCCCCAGAAGGTGGATGTGCTGACCTCTGACTACTCTTGGAGTAGCAGGGCCCCTAGCCATCCATGCCCCCTAAATTCTGCCACGCCTTCAGGGCTTGAACAACTAGTTCTTCTGGGCACCTCTCCAGGTTTGTAGCCAACCACTCATCTTCTCTAAGATGAGAGCATAGTGGTGGGTGAATCATTTCTGGCACACGCACTCAGTCCATGAGCTATTTACCCACAGGGATAACTAGCACCATGACTGACCACCCAGAGGCCACTGAAGACAAAAATGACAGCTTGCAACTCATTCACTTCTGAATTAAACCCACCAGGATTTAAACCTAACTCTTAAAAAAAAAAATACATGTATATATATATACACACACACACATATATGTACATTTGTTGTTGTAAAAGTCATGTCTGACTCATTTGCGACCCCATGAGCTGTAGCCTGCCAGTTACCACTGTCCATGGAATTTCCCAGGCAAGAACACTGGAGTGGGTTGCCATTTCCTTCTCCAGGGGATCTTCCCCACCCAGGAATCAAACCCAGCTCTCCTACATTGGTGAGTGGATTCTTTACTATTGAGCTACTAGGGAAGCCCATATATATAGAAGCCCATGTATTTATATATGTATATATACATATATATAAATACATAAACAATGTTTTGAGTTATTTCAAAATATGTTATTATAACTATCTATTTTTAAAGCACTTGTAGTAAAATATGAGGTTTTTCTTAAGCAAAACAAAAAACCAACATTGAAGGAAGATCAGGACCTGCAAATTTAATGACATGATATTGCACAATATAAAATTATTCCACTTGAACAACTTTTAATTAATTATAGTGCATAGATGCCAGTTATGCCTGATTTATTAAGAGGAGTTCAGCAGCACTGGATCCTAATATATAACACTGGTTGCCATGGCACCCAGCCTTTACAAGAACATCTTGAGGATCACAGCGATGGTGTCTAGGTGATAAGTGTGACCTTCCTGTGGATTTAATGATAGATTACAACACTGTCCCGTCAAAGAAAACACCTTAGACTCAAGGTAGAGCATATATGTATATATGCAGCTTCTTATTTTATTGGAGATCATTTCAAATCAGCCAGAAGGAAACTGTGTCTCTTAAACACAAGTTTGCATGTTTGTGTATATATACACACACATATACTTACATATTCACATATCGATACACACACATACCTTTAATTGACTCTTACAATATTCAATTAAAGGATGAATCTTGAGAGAGGGAAGACTAGGTGAAGCACAGGGATTTTTGAGGCAGTGAAATTATTCTGTATGATACATGGTGGATACATGACAAAACCCACTGAACTTACAAAACAAAGAGTGAAGCAATATAAATTATGGACTTTAGTCAATAATGGATTTATATTAGGTTTACTAATTCTAACATACAAAACTCACAAATACAAGATAATAATGGGGGAACTCTGTGTGATGGGTGTGAATCTCTGTACTACATACTCAAGTTTTCTGAAAAATTTTAAATTTCTCTAAAAATAAAGTCTACTGGTTAGCATAAATTATATATCAGTTCAGTTCAGTTCAGTCGCTCAGTCGTGTCCGACTCTTTGTGACCCCATGAATTGCAGCATGCCAGGCCTCCCTGTCCATCACCAACTCCCGGAGTTCACTCAGACTCACGTCCATCGAGTCAGTGATGCCATCCAGCCATCTCATCCTCTGCTGTCCCCTTCTCCTGCCCCCAACCCCTCCCAGCATCAGAGTCTTTTCCAATGAGTCAACTCTTCGTATGAGGTGGCCAAAGTACTGGAGTTTCAGCTTTAGCATCATTCCTTCCAAAGAAATCCCAGGGCTGATCTCCTTCAGAATGGACTGGTTGATAATACATATTATGTATTTATTGTGTTGCTGCTCAGTAGCTAAGTCAGGTCTGACTCTTTGTGACCCCATGGACTAAAGGACACTAGGCTTCCCAGGTTTTCACTATCTCCCAGAGTTTGCTCAAATTCATGTCCATATATTTTTATACATGTATATACATATATATGTGTGTGTGTGTGTCATATCTTTTGCATTTTCATACTGCTCATGGGGTTCTCAAGGCAAGAATGCTGAAGTGGTTTGCCATTTCTTTCTCCAATGGCCACGTTTTGTCAGAACTCTCATAGAATAATTGGTGCTTTTGAACTGCGGTGCTAGAGAAGACTCTTGGGAGTCTCTTGGAGTGCAAGGAGATCAAACCAGTCAATCCTGAATATTCATTGAAAGGACTGATGCTGAAGCTGAATAGGCCACCTGATGTGAAGAGCCAACTCATTAGAAAAGACCCTGATGCTGGGAAAGATTGAAGGTAGGAGGAGAAGGGGATGACAGAGGATGAGATGGACATGAGTTTGAGTAGGCTTTGGGAGTTGGTGATGGACAGGGAAGCCTGGCATGCTGCAGTTCATGGGGTTGCATAGAGTCAGACACGACTGAGTTGCTGAACAATGATATATATGTGTGTGTGTGTGTGTGTGTGTGTGTGTGTGTTCCTCCTGGAGGAACCACTAGAGAAAACCTCATAAATTAAGATGATATGATCAAGAAGTAAGTGGCATTGCCAAAAATTAAAAATATTTGTCTCACAAACTGGTCCTTTTCATGTCTCACTCTCCATCCCCTTTCTGTATTCCCAACATGCACACACATCGTCCTCCTGCTGCCCTGTGCTTGACCAGAGCCTTCCACCGTCCTTCTAACAGGGGTTCATCCATATTCCAGACCTTGGTTTGCCCATAAAAACCTGCTCACCCTATGCTCCACTTCCCCAGGGTTGCTGTCCTCACAAAAGCGATGCCAAAGGGAAAAAGGAAGTACCTCTGCCCACATCATACTCTACACTTGCATTCACTCCCTCCAGAAAAGGCCATAGTCCGACACCTTGGCTTGAAGTTGCATGTCTTTAGCAGACACTCAAAAAATCATTTTAGTAGCAAGAAAAGCATCTTTCAGATTCTGAGGCCTGGAAAGGGGATATCTTGAAATATAGGATCCATTCAATGGCTTCAAACCCACCACAACCATCTCAACAGCTACTGTCGCTGTCTGTCCATAGAAAAGGAAGGAAAGCCTACATTCTGCGCCATGCCAAGTACACGAAGCTCACCGTGGAAAAGGAAGACAGATCCTCTACCTATGTGGTTATTTCCTTATGACTATCCTGCTTCGCCACTGTCCTTCCTCTGCTGGTTTTGCAAAGAAGTCCCACTTGTTCCTAGAGGCAGTTCTGTTTTTGGTCTCTGCCCAGAGATAGTTACTGGGGCTGCTAAGGTTGTGGAGACAGAAACAGGAGGGAGTTTTGTGCCAAAGAAGGAAGAAAAAAAGAAAACATAAAGAAAAAAATTATAGCTATTCAAGACTTCATTAAATTGCTCAGCATACTTCCTGTAAGGTCCTCCTACCCTTTAAAAGAGATCCTTCTCTTGGATATTTTCCTTCTGCCCACATTTCCTCTGCCCTTAAGTCCCCAGGGACTACCTTTGAACTTTATAGGGAACATCAAGCCCAGCATTGCCCAGTGTTTTTCTATTCCCCTTCATCAAGGAGGCCTGGGAACCAAGATCCCCGAAAGAATGATCTTCTGTCTACAGTTATTGTTATAAATGTTCCTCTGGAACTCACTAGTGGCCGTATGGTCTTCGGTTTTATTTGAGAACATTCTTGGCTTGTTTTCTATTAAAGGAAAGGCAGGCAGAGAGCATAGTAAATGAAAAGATATTTCCAGCTGGGTTCTCAGTGAGGTTTATTTTTCAGTAAATAAAGTACCCCTGGGAATAAACTGCTCATCTTTTGAGATGTATTACTATAGTTCCTATCATATCTGTCAATTCAGGAAAAGAGACAATTTGCTAAGTATCCTGTTTCCCTGGAAATTAATTCTTCTGTGAATCGCTTCAACCACTTTGTCCTTTTACCCCCTAGATCAAATATAGGCTCTTGGCTTCCTCTTCAGGGCCACCCAGCACTCCAGCGCTCTCAGAGGCTCTCTTGCCCTCTTGACAAGCTGTGCTGTGCCCAGCCCATCAGCCGCTTTCTGGCTTCCCTGTCTGTGCTCACAACAGCCTCGGCCTCACTGAAAATGCCAACTGCCTCGTCCATTAACTGAGTCCATCCTAGAAAATGACCAAAATGAAGAAGCCAAAGTATGTATTCTTTCCTGGAACACCCCACTAGCTCCTTCCTGTTGGCCTTAATAGCAAGCAGATTTTTGTCCCTTTTCCATTCTTGGAATAGTCTTCTGTATTCAGAATGGATTGACGGTGAGATTTACGTGAACTCTCAGGTCCTCTGCTCCGGTCCTGCTCTCCAGCAAGTACTAAGGTCAGCAGATTTGGTCTTCCTTGGGCGCAGCATTGGGGTTTGGGGTTGGTAAGCAATCATCTCTCCCTTTCTGGGTTCTTAACCATGTGAGAGCAGACATGAGCAACCAGAGAGGAATCAGAATCCTTGATTTTTTTATTTTTAATTGATTGATGATGGGTTTACAACATTGGCTTGATTTCTGTCATACATCAACATGAATAACCATGGGTGTCACATATGCCCCCTCCCTCTAGAATCTCCCTCCCACCTCCCGCCATTCCCACCCCTCTAGGTTGTTACAGAGCCCCAGTTTGAGTTCCCGGAATCACACAGCAAATTCCCATTGGCTATCCATTTACATATGTTAGTGTATATGCATCCACACTCCTCTTGATTTACCGTTTTGAGAGCTGGGTTGGAGAATATGGCAAGGCTTCTCTCCTCCCTCCTGAAAAGTGGGTCCTAACTGCCACTGACTCAAGCAACCTATGGCCAGAGGAGAAGCCGGAACCACGTGAGCAGAGATCTGGTCAGATCTGGTGGGGATGTATGGTTCTTGGTCTGCATACCACTGGAGGGTGGAGACACAGGTTTCCACAAAGAGCTCCGACAGGTCAAGCAAATCTAAACAGTAAAGCCAGATGCCAAATACTTCATCCATGAGCTGATCCTGCCCTAGAAGTTGTACAGTACAGAACAATCTCAAAATCTCAGGAGCTTACAAACACTGAAGGTTATTTCTTCCTCATGTTACAGAGTCATGCTGAGTCAGCTACAACTCAGCTCTGCACCCTCTCCCAACTCCAGGACCAAGTTAATTCATCTGAGATATTGCCAGCCAGATGGCAGAGGGGAGAGAGATTCAGCGAATCCCATCCTGGTGTTTAAAGCTGCTGTTCAGAGGGGACCCACTTCACTTCTATGTAGTAAAGAACCTGGCTTTGCCCAAAGAGCCTTCTTACCTTTGCCCTCAGCTTCTGGGAGGGCATCTATGTCCCACCTCACAGGAGTGTCTTTATTTAGGATAAGAGCTGGCTATATGAATCTTAAAGAGTGGTCAACATCACCTGATAATCTTCAGGTGGGGGTGGTCATGCCAGAAAAACTAACCACGTGACTTAGGATGGGTGCTGTGAGTCTGTCACCTGGGCGATCAATAAATCATGCCCATGTAATGGAGCCTCAATAAAAACTCTGAACTCAAAGCTCAGGTGAACTTCCCTGGTGGGCAATACTGTATACATGTGGCTCACACTGTTGCTGGGACTGCTCTACACATGGCTTCTTTCCACTGATTTCTCATCTATATATTTTTCCTATAATAAACTATAACCAAGAATATAGTAGCTTTCTGGGAGTTCTGTGGGTCTTTTTAGCAAATATGAAAACTGAGAGTGATTTGGGAAAACCCTGAACTTGCGCTCAGTGTTAGGAGTGAGGGTGGTCTTCGTGAACTCTTCGTTCTAAATCTATAGCTGGCGTCAGAAGTTTTAAGCAGAATTCTCAGTCTGGTGGGTTGTGCCCTCACACCTTACAGGATGGGGCTAACTCTGAGTAACTTCCATTCACACTTCTTCAGCCAGAGCAAATCATAGACCATGTTGTCTGAATTCATCAAGGCAGGGATACCTGGTCCTCCCACAAGAAGGAACAATCTACCACAGTATGTCAGCTAAAGAATTATAAACACTTGAATTGGAGTGGCACCAGAATGATGACAAGAAAAGACTAGGTAGGATAGAATAAAGCCAGGATCAAGAATATTTGGTGCTCGTTACATGGGAGAGCAATGAAGTGAAATAGGAATCATTTCCACAGTTATAGATTGTTAGTGATATCATCCACTGAGAAGACCAGCATTGGAGCTAAAAGGGTTAATATTTAGCATATTAAGCTTGCAGATCATTCAGGAAGAGGCATTTGATTCGACTATATTGATACAGAATTCAACAGAGGAATGATAGCCAGAAATATGTGTTCAGAATTCATTTCCATAAAAGGAATAGTTGAGTGAATGAGATCACTAAAATTACCTAGAATGCAAGATGAGGAGGGCTGAAGATGGAATCCCAAGGCAATTCTTTCCAGCTTTTTTCACGTGAGGCCACATACATATTTGTGCAGCTCATTGAGGTTAAACAGACAAAACAGCTCAAGTCTGTAGGCAACAAGCCTGTGGGCCCTGGCCGCTGCAAGGACTGTGGGGATCACTATTCATGCTGATAGGGAATTCAGTCCTACAGAATAAATACATTTAGGAACTGGAAACAGCCAAAAGGAAACCGAGGGAGGAGGGAAATTGGAACAAATGCCATCATGGAGGCTAGGAAGGGGAAGAGCTGTTGAAACAGTTTGTCATCAGATGTAGGAGGATTTTAAGGTAGGGGGAGTTTTTATAAGATGGCCAAGACTTCAACATTTCTAAAAGATAAGGACAAAGTAGCAGTGGAAGAGGAGAAGTTCACAATGAGGAAAGAGAGGGCAGTGATTTATTAACAAGGGCAATCAGAGGAGGGGACCCAGAGTAGTCACTCACCTATTGCCGACATCCTGGGGTGTGAAGTCAAGAGGACCTTAATAAGCATTACCATGACCAAAGCTAGTGGAGGTGATGGAATTCCAGCTGAGCTACTTCAAAGCCTAAAAGATGATGCTGTGAAAGTGCTCCACTTAATATGTCAGCAAATTTGGAAAACTCAGCAGTGGCCACAGGACTGGAAAGGGTCAGTTTTTATTCTAATCCCAAAGAAGGGCAATGCCAAAGAATATTCAAACTACTATTTAATTATGCTCCTTTCACATGCTAGCAAGGTAGTGGTCCAAATCCTTCAAGCTAGTCTTCAACCAAAAACTTCCAGATGTATAAACTGGATTTAGAAAAGGCAGAGCAACCAGAGATCAAATTGCCAACATCCATTAGATTAACGAAAGCAAGGAAATTCCAGAAAAACCTCTACTTCTGCACCATTGACTATGCTAAAGCCTTTGACTGTGTGGATCACAACAAACTGGGAAATTCTTAAAGAGATGGGAATAACAGACCACCTTACCTGCCTCCTGAGAAATCTGTATGCAGGTCAAGAAGCAACAGTTAGAACCAGACATGGAACAATGGACTGGTTCCAAATTGGGAAAGGAGTACATCAAGGTTGCATATTGTCACCTTGTTTATTTAACTTATATGCAGAGTACCTCATGTGAAATGCTGAGCTGGATGAAGTACAAGATTCCTGGGAGAAAAATCAGAAACCTCAGATAGAGAGATGACACCACTCTAGTGGCAGAAAGTGAAGAGGAACTAAAGAATCTCTTGATAAGGATCAAAGAGGAGAGTGAAAAAGTTGGTTTGAAACTCAACATTCAAAAAACTAAGATCATGGCATCCGGTCCCATCACTTCATGGTGAATAGAAGGGGGGAAGCAGGAACAGTGACAGATTTTATTTTCTTGGGCTCCAAAATCACTGCTGATGGCGACTGTAGTCATGAAATTAAGACTTGCTCCTTGGAAGAAAAAAGCTGACAAACCTAGACAGCATATTGGAAAGCAGAGACATTACTTTGCCAACAGTTCAGTTGCTCAGTCGTGTCCGACTCTTTGCGACCCCGTGGACTGTAACCTACTAGGTTTCTCCGCCTGTGGGATTCTCCAGGCAAGAATACTGGAGTGGATTGCCATTTCCTTCTCCAGGGGATCTTCCCGACCCAGGGATCAAACCCAGGTCTCCCGCATTGGAGGCAGACGCTTTAACCTCTGAGCCACCAGGGAAGCCCCACTTTGCCAACAAAGGTCCATATACTCAAAGCTATGGCTTTTCCAGTAGTTATGTATAGATGTGAGATGTAAAGAAGGCTAATTGTTGAAGAACTGATGCTTTTGAATTATGGTGCTAGATTCTTGAGAGTCCCTTGGACTGCAAAGAGATCAAACCAATCAATCCTAAATAAAATCAACCGGGAATAATCCTTGGAAGAACTGATGCTTAAGCTGAAGCTCCAATACTTTGGCCACCTGATGAGAAGGGTCGACTCATTGGATGATTCCCTGATGCTGGGAAAGACTGAGGCCTGGAGGAAACGGCAGGTAACAAAAGATGAGATGGTTGGGTGGCATCACTGACTCAATGGACATGAGTTTGAGTAAACTCTGGGAGATGGTAAAGGACAGGGAAGCCTGGCGTGCTGCAGTCCATGGGGTCACAAAGAGCTGGACATGACTGAGTGACTGAACAGCAACAACTCTTCACTGAGATAAATATTGGTCAGTGCATTTCCTAACATATCAATTTACAATTCCAACTTTCATTTCTAATTTTGGAATAAAGTGCTTTTTCCACATTAAACTTCAGCATCAGAAACAAATATTCAGAAATATTTTTAAACACAGGACTTTTAAGTTGGCTAAGAGATGGGAGAAACAAAGAACAGTGTCTCTCCTAACTAATCCTGCCCTATTACATGTCATTTCTGATCCCTTTGGCTTACAGTCCTCTGTTTCAACCACCACTGCACCAACCAGGCCCACATGGGCTCCAGACAACTTCATGCTGGTCCAACCTGCAGAGCTTTGTCTCATGCCACACATGGGCCTCTCACTTCACATCCAGGGCTTTCTTCTAGATGCTGGCAGGCCCTAGTAGGCATATTTCTTGTTTTTGTTCGGCTGCTCAGTCAGGTCCAACTCTTTGTGACCCCATGGACTGCAGCACGCCAGGCTTCCCTGTCCATCACTAACTCCAAGAGCTTGTTCAAACTCATGTCCTTTGAGTCAGTAATGCCATCCAACCATCTCATCCTCTGTCATCCCCTTCTCCTCCCACCTTCAATCTTTCCCAGTATCAGGGTCTTTTCCAATGAACTGGCTCTTTGCATCAGGTGGCCAAAGTACTGGAGCTTCAGTTTCAGCATCAGTCCTTCTAATGAATACTCAAGACTAATTTTCTTTAGGGTTAATTGGTTTGACCTCAAGGGACTCTAAAGAGTCTTCTCCAATACCACAGTTCAAAAGCATCAAGTCTTCAAGTTTCAACCTTCTTTATGGTCCAAATCTCACATCCACTCAGGACTACTGGAAAAACCATAGCTTTAACTATGTGGATCTTCATGGGCAAAGGAATCTTTCTGATTTTTAATACATTGTCTAGGTTTCTCATAGCTTTTCTTTCAAGAAGCAAGTGTTTTTTAATTTCATGGCTGCAGTGATTTGGACCCCAAGAAAATAGTCAGCCACTGTTTTCATTGTTTACCCATCTATTTGCCATGAAGTGATGGAACCAGATGCCATGATCTTAGTTTTTTGTATGTTTAATTTTAAGTCAGTTTTTTTCACTCTCTTCTTTCACCTTCATCAAGAGGTTGTTTAGTTCCTCTTTGCTTTCTGTTGTAAGGGTGGTATCATCTGCATATATGAGATTACTGATATTTCTACCAGCGATCTTGATTCCGGCTGTTGCTTCATCCAGCCCGGCATTTCCCATGATGTACTCTGCATGTCTGTTAAATAAGGATGACAATATACAACCTTGATGGACTCCTTTCCCAATCTGGAACCAGTTCATTATTCCATGTCCAGTTCTAACTGCTGCTTCTTGACCTGCATACAGGTTTCTCAAGAGGCAGATAAGGTGGTCTGGTATTCCCATCTCTTTAAGAATTTTCAACAGTTTGTTGTGATCCACACAGTCAAAGGATTTAGCAGTGTTAATGAAGCAGAATTAGAGGTTTTTCTGGAATTTCCTTGCTTTCTCTGTGATACAGTGGATGCTGGCAATTTGATCTCTGGTTCCTCTGCCTTTTCTAAATCCAGCTTGAACATCTAGAAATTCTCGGTTCACGTGCTCTTGAAGCCTAGCTTGGAGGATTTTGAGCATAAACTTGTTATCATGTGAAATGTGTGCAATTGTGCAATAGTTTGAACACTCTTTGGCTTTGACTTTCTTTGGGACTGAAATGAAAACTGACCTTTTCCAGTCCTGTAGCCCACTGCTGACTTTTCCAAACTTGCTGGTATATTGAGTGCAACACTTTAAAAGCACCATCTTTTAGAATTAAAATAGTTCAGCTGGAATTCCATCACCTCTACTAGTTTTGTTCATAGTGGTACTTCCTAAGGCCCACTTGACTTCACATTCCAGGATATCTCATTCTAGGTGAGTGATCACATCATCATGGTTATACTGGTCATTAAGATCTTTTTCTTGTATAGCCCTTTTGTGTATTCTTGCCACCTCTTCTTAATCTTTTCTGCTTCTGTTAGGTCCATACCTCTTCTGTCCTTTATCGTGCCCATCTTTGCACGAAATATTCCCCTGGTGTCTCTCATTTTATTGAAGAGATCTCTAATCTTTCCCATTCTGTTGTTTTCCTCTGTTTCTTTGCATTGTACACTTCAAAAGGCTTTGTTATCTCTCCTTGGTTTTCTTCGGAACTCTGCATTCAGAGGGATATATCTTCCCTTTTCTCATTTGCCTTTTGCTTCTCTTCCTTTCTCAGCTATTTGTAAGGCTTCCTCAGACAACCATTTTGCCTTTTTAAATTTCTTTTTCTTGGGGATGGTTTTGGCTTCTGCCTTCTGTACAATGTTATGAACCTCTGTCCGTAGTTCACCAGGCACCCTGTCTACCAGATCTAATCCCTTGGATCTATTTGTCACTTCCACTATATAATTGTAAGAGATTCAGTTTAGGTCATACATAAATGACCTAGTGGTTTTCTCTACTTTCTTGATTTTAGTCTGAATTTTGCAGTAGGGAGTTCATGGTCTGAGCCACAGTCAGCTCCAGTCTTGTTTTTGCTGACTGTGTAGAGTTTCTCCATCTTCGGCTACAAAGAATATAATTAATCTGATTTCGGTATTGACCATCTGGTGATGCCCATATGTAGAGTCTTCTCTTGTGTTGTTGGAAGAGGGAGCTTGCTATGACTAGTGTGTTATCTTGGCAAAACTCTGTTAGTCATTGCCCTGCTTCATTTTGTACTCCAAGGCCAAACTTGCCTGTGACTCCAGGTATCTCTTGATTTTCTACTTGCATTCCAGTCCCTTATGATGAAAAGAAAATCTTTTTTTTTTTTTTTGGTATTAGTTATAGAAAGTCTTGTAGGTCTTCATAGATCATCCAACTTCAACTTCTTCAGTGGGGCATAGACTTGGATTACTATGATATTGAATGGTTTGCATTGGAAACAAACCAAGATCATTCTGTCACTTTTCAGATTGCACCCAAGCAATGCATTTTGAACTCTTTTGTTGACTATGAGGGCTACTCCATTTCTTCTAAGAGATTGTTACCCACAGTAGTAGATACAATGGTCATCTGAGTTAAATTCACCCATTCCCGTCCATTTTAGTCCACTGATTCCTAAAATGTCGATGTTGATTCTTGCCATCTCCTGTTTGGTCACTTCCAATTTACCTTGATTAATGGACCTAACATTCCAGGTTCCTGTACAATATTGTTCTTTACTAGACATCTAGGAATGCATAATCAGGAAATTGAGAACAGTATATCAGTTCAGTTCAGTTAAGTCACTCAGTCGTGTCTGACTCTTTGCGACCCCATGAATTCCAGCATGCCAGGCCTCCCTGTCCATCACCAACTCCCAGAGTTCACTCAAACTCACGTCCATCGAGTCAGTGATGCCATCTAGCCATCTCATCCTCTGTCATCCCCTTCTCCTCCTGCCCTCATTCCCTCCCAGCATCAGAGTCTTTTCCAATGAGTCAACTCTTTGCATGAGGTGGCCAAAGTACTGGAGTTTCAGCTTTAGCATCATTCCTTCCAATGAAATACCAGGGCTGATCTCCTTTAGAATGGACTCATTGGATCTCCTTCCAGTCCAAGGGACTCTCAAGAATCTTCTCCAACACCACAGTTTAAAAGCACCAATTCTTTGGTGTTCAGCTTTCTTCACAGTCCAACTCTCACATCCATATATGACCACTGGAAAAACCATAGCCCAGGGGTTAAACTATGGACAAAGAGAAATTGGAGCTTGTGGATAAATCCTACCTTCTGTCTCTGCTGTGGAATTTTGAGTCAGACTTGGAGATCTGATTTGGATATGTAGATGAGACTCTGGACTTCAGAGCTGATGCAGGAATGAATTAAAACTTTGGGGCTGTCGAGATAAAATTAATTTATTTTGCATGTAAGAAGGGCATGATGGGGTGGGAGACAGGGCAGAATGCTATGGACTGAACTGTGTTCCCCTGAAACTCATTTATGTTGACATTCTCACTCAATGTGACCATATTTGGAGACAGAGCCTGTAAGAAGGTTCAGTTCAGTTCAGTCACTCAGTCGTATCTGACTCTTTGCGACTCCATAGACTGCAACACACCAGGCTTCCCTGTCCATCACCAAATCCCGGAGCCTACTCAAACTCATGTCCATCAAGTCGGTGATACCATCTAACCATCTCATCCTCTGTTGTCTCTTTCTCCTCCCACCTTCAACCTTTCCCAGCATCAGGATCTTTTCCAATGAGTCGGTTCTTCGAATCACATGGCCAAAGTATTGGAGTTCCAGCTTCAGCATCAGTCCTTCCAATAAATATTCAGGATTTATTTCCTTTATGGTGAACAGGTTGGATCTCTTTGCAGTCCAAGGGACTCTCAAGAGTCTTTTCCAACACCACAGTTCAAAAGCATCAATTCTTCATAACTCAGCTTTCTTTATAGTCCAACTCTCACATCCATACATGACCACTGGAAAAAAACACAGCTTTGAATAGATGAACTTTTGTTGGTAAAATAATGTCTCTGCTTTTTAATATGCTGTCTAGGTTGGTCATAGCTTTGTTTCCAAGGAGCAAGTGTCTTTTAATTTCATGGTTGCAGTCACCCTCTGCAGTGATTCTGGAGTCCAAAAAAGTCAAGTCTCTCACTGTTTCTGTTGTTTCCCCATCTATTTGCCGTGAAGTGATGGGACCAGATGCCATGATCTTAATTTTCTGAATGTTGAGTTTTTAAGCCAACTTTTTCACTCTCCTCTTTCACTTTCATCAAGAAGCTCTTTAGTTCTTCTGTAAGAAGAACTTCATTAAGTTCTTCTGTAAGAAGGTAATTAAGATTAAATAAGGTCAGAAGGACCTTAATCCCATGGGACTAGTGCCCTTATAAGAAGAGGAAGAGGTGCCACAGGTTTCCCTCCTCCATGCAAGGGCACAACAAGATGATATCCAAAGAAAGTTCATCAGAATCCCATCCATGCTGGCACCCTGATGCAGTATGAGAAAATAAATTTCTGTTGCTTATGCCACCCAGTCTATGGTATTTTATTATGGCAGTCCACGCCAACTGAAATAGCCCCCAAGCAAATTGCCCTAAAATGTACTTTACATAACTTCCTGCAAGACAGTCAAGAGATCAAGCAGTCAGCCTCATCTTGAGGCAACTAGCCTGATAACATACTTCATTTTAGCTCTTACTCTTCCCCATGTCACTCCCCTTGGCCCTCATGTTTATTTTCTGTAATAACACCTCCTACTAGTGAAACCCCGTATCTCAAATTGGGACTTGAATGCATGGTCTTTATTTTTTTTTAATATAAATTTATTTATTTTAATTGGTGGTTAATTACTTTACAATATTGTATTGGTTTTGCCATACATCAACATGAATCCGCCACAGGTATACATGCGTTCCCCATCCTGAACCCCCCTCCCCCCTCCCTCCCCGTACCACCGCTCTGGGTCGTCCCAGTGCACCAGCCCCAAGCATCCAGTATCATGCATCGAACCTGGACTGGCGATTCATTTCATATATGATATTATACATGTTTCAATGCCATTCTCCCAAATCATCCCACCCTCTCCCTCTCCCACAGAGTCCAAAAGACTGTTCTATACATCTGTGTCTCTTTTGCTGTCTCGCATACAGGGTCATCATTGCCATCTTTCTAAATTCCATATATATGTGTCAGTATACTGTATTGGTGTTTTTCTTTCTGGCTTACTTCACTCTGTATAATAGGTTCCAGTTTCATCCATCTCATTAGAACTGATTCAAATGAATTCTTTTTGATGGCTGAGTAATACTCCATTGTGTATATGTACCACAGCTTTCTTATC
>SJYT01001874.1:37180-63707 GCA_006410635.1 Cephalophus harveyi
CCAGTTGCTTCCAGGTGAGGGGTCAGGTCTCTGAGTTCCTCTGAGAATTCTGCATTCTGTCCTTCACTCCTTCTCTCCTGACCTAACCACAGCAGAATGAGGCTGCATGAATGACTAGTATGTAAGCTCTGTGAAGACATTTTTTCCTCTCTTTGTTGCTTTTTCGGCACTGTCGTGTCTGACTCTTTGCTACCCCATAGACTGCAGCCTGCTAGGCTCCTATGTCCAGGGGACTCTCCAGGCAAAAATACTGGAGTGAGTTGCCATTTCCTTCTCCAGGGGATCTTCTCAACCCAGAGATCAATCTGGCATCTCCTGCATTGGCAGACAGGTTCTTTACCACTGAGCCACCAGGGAAGATGATTTCCTTTCTCTCCTGATATTCCTAGTTCCTAGTACAGAGGCAGGCAGATATAATTTACAATAAATATTTGTTAGATTGAACTAAAATGAACTGAGTTGGATCAGATTAAATGCATTTAAGTTCAATTTACAATTGGAGATACTCAGAATTTTTTATTTTGATCAAAACGGAATTTGGTGATTTCTTTCATTTTAAAAGATTGGTAAACAGCTGTGCTCAGATCTCCACAGGTTCTCAACACCTTTCTCCTGTAAAGGAATTAATTTTCTGTTTCACCTCAATATTTTTACAAGAGTCAGCTCAAGACAGATATCAAAAATTTCTGTGGCTCCTCAGTGGTTATACGTGTGCTAAGTCACTTGGTTGCGTCTGACTCTTTTCGACCCTGTGGACGATAGCCTGCCAGGTTCCTCTGTTGGACTTCTCCAGGCAAGAATACTAGCATGGGCTGCCATTTCTTTCTCCAGGGGATCTTCCCAAGCCAGGGATCAAACCCACATCTCTTGTGTCTCTTGCATTAGCAGGTGGGTTCATTACCACTAATGCCACCAGGGAATCTCTTCAGTTCAGTTCAGCCACTCAGTCGTGTCCGACTTTTTGTGACCCCATGAATCACAGCACACCAGGCCTCCCTGTCCATCACCAACTCCTGGAGTTTACCCAAACTCATGTCCAAAAATTTAAACAAAAAGAATTCAATGCTTTTAAATCTGTATAAAATGCTGCACCCATGAAGTAAAGAATACATTATTTTCAAGTACATGTGGTATACTTAGAAACTAATCATATATTCAGTTCAGTCACTCAGTCGTGTCCAACTCTTTGTGACCCCATGAATCACAGCACACCAGGCCTCCCTGTCCATCACCAACTCCTGGAGTTCACCCAAACTCATGTCCATCGAGTCGCTGATGCCATCCAGCCATCTCATCCTCTGTCGTCCCCTTCTCCTCCTGCCCCGAATCCCTACCAGCATCAGGGTCTTTTCCAATGAGTCAATTCTTCACATGAGATGGCCTAAGTACTGGAGTTTCAGCTTCAATGTCAGTCTTTCCAGTGAACATCCAGGAATGATCTCTTTTAAGATGGACTGGTTGGATCTTCTTGCAGCCCAAGGGACTCTCAAGAGTCTTCTCCAACACCACAGTTCAAAAGCATCGATTCTTCGGCACTCAGCTTTCTTCACAGTCCAACTCTCACATCCATACATATTTCTCATGATGTACTCTGCATATAAGTTAAATGAGCAGAGTGACAATATACAGCCTTGACATATTCCTTTTCCTATTTGGAACCAGTCTGTTGTTCCATGCCCAGTTCTAACTGTTGCTTCCTGACCTGCATACAGGTTTCTCAAATGGTCAGGTGGTCTGAAATGCCCATCTCTTTCAGAATTTTCCACAGTTTATTGTGATCCATACAGTCAAAGGCTTTGGCATAGTCAATAAAGCAGAAATAGATGTTTTTTGGGAACTCTCTTGCTTTTTCGATGATCCAACGGATGTTGGCAATTTGATCTCTGGTTCTTCTGCCTTTTCTAAAACCAGCTTGAACATCTGGAAGTTCACGGTTCACGTATTGCTGAAGTCTGGCTTGGAGAATTTTGAGCGTTACTTTACTAGCGTGTGAGATGAGTGCAATTGTGCGGTAGTTTGAGCATTCTTTGGCATTGGAATGAAAAATGACCTTTTCCAGTCCTGTGGCCACTGCTGCGTTTTCCAAATTTGCTGGGATATTGAGTGCAGCACTTTTACAGCATCATCTTATGCTTTTTCCCTTATGGATGACTTCTGGGTAGACTGAGCATTATCTGAGTTTGGGCTTCCATAACAAATACTATAGATCAGGGTGCTTAAGAGCAGACATTTATTTCTTAAAGTTATGGAGGCTGGGCAGCTCCAGATCAGGGTGACAGCAGACTCTGTTCTTGGTGAGGGCTCTCCTCCTAGCTTGACAGCCACATTCTCACTGTGTCCTCACATGACAGAGCCGCTAACTCCATCACAAGGGCCCACCCTCATTAAGGGTTTTCCCGATTTCTCAGTGGTAAAAAACTGCCTGCAATGAAGGAGATGCAAGAGGTGTGAGTTTGATCTTGAATCAGAAAGATCCCCTGGAGAGAACCCACTCCAGTATTCTTGCCTAGACAATCCCACGGACAGAGGAGCCTGGTGGGCTACAATCCATGGGGTGACAAAGAGTTGGGCATGACTGAGCAAGCACACTTGAGCTTGAGCTTGATCCCTAATTACCTCCCAAATGCCTCATCTTCAAATGTCATCATTTTGAAGCTTAGGGCTTCAGCGTGTGGATTTAGATGGTGGGGAGGGATCCCATTCACTCCACAGCAAGCATGACTGTAGGAAGCCTGAAGCCACATGGAAGCTAGTCTCTTTTGGGGGTAAGGGTGTACATTGCACAGTCTCTGAGGGGCTCAGGGGAGTGAAAGTGGAAGGACATTTGAATATTTTGAATATTGATACCAGAAAGCATGAGAGACAGATAGCATCCCTGCCTGCAGTGACACCTCGGGTGAGTGTGGCACACACCTACTCATCACGCCTCCATCCCACTTCCAGCTCCAGCCACTCAAGGGGGCAGAGTTATGGTCATAGGAGCTCACACGTACCTGACTCTGCTAGGTACCAGGCTGTGTTGTAGAACTTTACACATATTGCATGATTTAATCCTCCCAGAAATATCCCCATTTTATCAAGGAGGAAACTGAGGCCAGAAAGGGTGTGTGATTGTCCAGACTTCATTCCTGCTGCAGGCTCCAAATCCTGGGAAGCCAGTCACGTGCCCATACTCACACCCACGGTGAATTTTATTGTAGAGTGCAGACTAGTAACAATTTGTTTTGTTTGACACTTGAGAGACATTGCTTGCAAATTACACACATACATCAAATTATCTCACTGAATCCTTAAGACAACCCACGTATAGGAAGAATTATTATCTGCATTTCAGCAGGTGAGGAAATAGAGGATCAAGGAGAGTGTCTTAGGTGCCGATAACAGACCCAGTATTGAGAGCCAAGACTCTGCTTCCTAATTTGACCAATTTCCTCCCTCTGCCCGCATTTCCCAAACCTCAGTCATTTGAATTCAACCCTTGCAAAAATGTTTCATATCCACGTACCACATCGGCCATTATTTAATGTTTCTCTTTAAACTGACTCGCTTTTTACTTTAATAAATATATCCTGAAAGTGAACTTTATATCACTAGTGTAAAAAAGAAAACTGGAATTGCTTACCATAAGCAAATGGTAACTAGGAGAATAACTACAGTAGAAAGCAACACAATCCTGCCATATTCTAGCTGCTGCCTATTGTAAGCCAAAGGCCGGCTGCCTGCTCTTTGTAAAAAAAGGACATAATCAAAATGTTAGAAAGATGTTAAGATACTCTAGCAACAAAGAAGATGCTTCCCTTGGCTTAATCAGGAAAAATGGCAAGGGGAAAACCTCCTCACTAACACTGCTCTCTAATACTGCGGCCATGTGTCAGGTCAAATTATCTCATCCAACACTTTGGGAGGAGTGGCTCCAGGCGCTCTTGGAGAGGGAAAGATCTAAGAGATGGAGCAGGTAGGTGATGGATACTGTGAAGGGAAGATGCAGCAACCTCCCTGAGAACCAGGAGATTGCCAAAAACAGCGCATCTGGGGAGCTGATCAGGGATGGAGAGAAAAGACCCAAGGGCTTAACTAACTGGAGGTCTGCTCAGGAGACCCAGTATGAAGCCCTCTGCAAAGGCCAGAGTGCTGGAGGAGAGAAGCAGGCACCTGACCCCTGGAAGGACCCCCTTGCTCCCTGCAAGGTTTCGGTGTGTGAGACCTCAGAGTGCCTTTGCGTGAAGACTGCTCAGATGCACCCGGCTGGCTGGCATCAAGTACATATTCATATCAACACTTCCAGTTCACAGCCAGGACCCTGGGCAGTCCTGGTCATCCAAAGTCCTGTGAAGAGTATACACATTCACTAGGCGCCTACTGCATGTGCCAAGCAATGTGTCAGGAGCTTCTCTTAATTTGTGTTTTTTAATCCTAACATTTGGGTATGTACTATCATTAAACCCATTGGATAGGTGTTGAAACTTGCAAAGAAACAGCAAAGCAGGTACTCAGACTGGCATCCACCTGACTCTAAACCCTATGCAATAGCCACTCACTAAGCCTTCTGGGTCACACTTCTCAAATCTCTTGCTCCACCGCTGAGTTCCCCCCATTTCCTTCACCACAATGCAGCTCCTTTCCCAGTCTTCTCATTTATGGACCAGTAACATCCTATGGCCAATTTCAAGAGCAGAACACTGGGGCTTCTCTGTCTTATATCTCTATTCTGCAGCCCCCAAGTGTTGTCTCTATTTTGCAGCCCTCAGGGCCAAGTTTTGTCTCTACCTTTCAAGAGGGCATAACATTCAAGCAAGCAGACGTTGTAGCTGCACTGCCCAGATTTGAATCCCAGTTCTGCATTCATCAGCCATGATGACTTTAACAAGATGATCGCCCTGTGCCTCAGCATTCCCTGCTGTAAAAGGGACACAAAAATAGTCCGTACTTCATAGGTTTGTGGTGAGGATACAATGAGCTTATTTTCATAAAGCACTTAGAAATACACTTGAAAAAAAATATGCACTGTATAAATGTTGCTATTTTGCGTTAGTTGCTCAGTCATGTCTGTCTCTTTCTGACCCTATGCACAGTAGCCCACCAGGCTCCTTTTTCCATGGGGATTCTCCAGGCAAGAATACTAGAGTGGGTTGCCACACCCTCCTCCAGGGATCTTCCCAACTCAGGAAGCAAACCAGAGTCTCCTGCACTGTAGGCAGATTCTTTACCAGCTGAGCTATCAGGTGGCTGCTGCTGCTGCTGCTAAGTCACTTCAGTCATGTCTGACTCTGTGCAACCCCACAGACAGCAGCCCACCAGGCTCCCCCATCCCTGGGATTCTCCAGGCAAGAACACTGGAGTGGGTTGCCGAAATGGTTGCCGTGTCAGACTCTTAGTGGCCCCATGGACTGCAGCCTACCAGGCTCCTCTGTCCATGGGATTTTCCAGGCAAGGGTACTAGAGTGGGGTGCCATTGCCTTCTCCAGAGCTATCAGGTTAGCTACTATTTAATATTGTTCTCAGATTTACATTGTTCCTACTGGATCATTTCCCACCCATCCAATCTTTTTTTCCAGATTCTGTCAACACACACCTCTAATCAAGCCAGCATCTACATGCAAGCCTGCATGCTAAGTCGCTTCAGTTGTGTCTGACTCTGTGTGACCCCATGGACTATACCCCCCAGGCTCCTCTGTTCACGGGGATTCTCCAGGCAAGACTACTGAAGTCGGTTTCCATGCCCTGCTCCAGGGGATCTTCCCGAGTCAAAGATCAAACCTCTTATGTCTCCTGCACTGGCAGGTGGGTTCCTTACCACTAGCGCCACCTGGGAAGCCCCCGCATCTACATACTTATTCCCAGTTCTCTGCCGTTGCTGATGAGTGTTATTCCTGCCTACAATGTTTCCCCTCGCCCTCTTCAATGGGCAAGGGTTTTGTCCATTCTTCAAGAGCAAAATCAAGGCTCGTCCGCCTCCATGAAGTCTTTAGTGACTTCTTGGGCTACATAATCTCTCACTTCATAACATTCATTCCTTCATTCATTCATCTACCACTTATTACCAAGTCCCTACTACGCTACTATGTGTCAGAAACAATTACAATCCCCGCAGATACAACCACTGTCCTCACGCAACTCTCAGCCCAGTGTGGGAGACGAGCACTAAACAAGTAGACACACAAATCAGCATCGTTTACAGTTGTGACCCGGGTCATAAAGGGAAAGCAGAGACCAAAGGTACAAAGGCATGTAAACAGGGAGCTCTGATTTTGTTGGAGGGTCAAGTATCAGGAGTTGGCATTTACAATTATACCTAAAAGTAGAGCTTGTGTTATCCAAGTGAACGAAGGACACAGGGAAGGAAAAAAACCTCAGCATGTGCAAAGGCCCCGAGACTGGAGAGACACCCCCCCCCGCCCCCGACCACTCCAAAAAAGTCAGTAAAACGAGCACACACAGGTTACAGGAAGGGCGGCATCACACAAAACCAAGGGAAAAGCTGGATCCAGGGGATATAGAATTACAGCCATGTAAAGGATTTGGAATTTTGACCCTAAGTACATTCAGAAGCCACTTATCAGCCATAAAAAAAAAAAAGAAAGAACGAAATAAGGCCATTTGCAGCAACATGGATGCCACTGGGGATTATCATACTAAGTGAAGGAAGTCAGAAAAAGAAAGACAAATACCATATGATACCACTTATATGTGGAATCTAAAATATGGCACAAACGAACCTATTTACAAAACAGAAACAGATTCACAGACATAGAGAACAGATTTGTAGTTGCCAAGGGGAAGGGGAGGTGGGCTGGGGAAGGGCTAGGAGTTTGGGATTCATAGATTCATAGATTCAAACTATTATATTTAGGATGGACAAATGAAAAGGTCCTACTGTACAACCAAGGGAATTATATTCAATATCCTGTGATTAAACCATAATGGAAAAGAATATGAAAAAAAATAATGTCTATATGTGTACAACTGAGTCACTTTGCTGTACAGCAGCAATAGGGACAATGTTGTAAATCAACTATACTTCAATTTAAAAACAAAAAAAAAATTAGAAAAAATTTTAAACACTTTGAAACATAAAAAAAGGAATTTTAATTTTAGGTATACGTTAGAGATAATCTATTTGTCTTTTAAGAAATTTTATATGTTAGGCACCTAATGAAATATTAGTTTCCTAAATCTCATATTTAGAAATAAATGCTTCTTTAATAGTTTTTGCATTACTTTGCTTTATCTACAGTCTCTGGTGGATGGGGCCTTTGCAGGCAGTGTAGTTAATAAAGAATCCACCTGCCTTGCAGGAGATGCAGAGGAGCCTGGCAGGCTACAGTCCATGGGGTGGCGAAGAGTTAGACACGACTGAGTGACTCACACACACACACACTTACACACTTGCTGCCAGACACAGCTGATTGGATCCCAGTTTGTACCTGATTGAAGGCTAGCCAACTCATTCGTAGGGAGGCCAGTAACCTGGGACTTGTGACTTGACTTTAAAAGGTAAACTGAGCCAGTCAGATGATCTCTGCTGGAAATTTTAACTAACAGCCACAGAAATCAGCTGCTAGTTGGCTAGGAACAGCAAAACAGAAAAGATACAAGGAAGCCTTGGGACTAGGGTGGCAACAATGGGGCAAAGGCAAGCTGAAGACAACCCTGCAAACCCTTCCCATTACGCTTAAATAGAACCCAAATTTTTGCCATGATCTCCAAAATCTTGCATTATTAAGACTGTACTAACCTACCCATCTTTATTCCATGCCACCTTTCATGTGGCCTACACTCCAGTCACATGTCCTCCCTTTTCAGTCCCTTGATCCTGCCAAACATATTTCTGCCTCAGGGCCTTCACATCCACTGCTTGAAATCTCTCTCTTTACATGGTTGTCTTCTTCTCATTCTTCAGGTCTGAGCTGACAAGTCACCTCTTTGTTTGCCAACTCTCAAAAGCAGATCCCCTGTTATTCTCTATTATAGTCCATACTTATTCTCTTGATCACTCAGAAGGGTGTAATATTTTATCTTTTGTGTATTTATTTACTTATTAGAAGATAAGTTCTGTGAGACCAGTGTCCTTGACTGTCTTGTTCTAGCTTTCCATCTGGTAAGTGCTCAACTATGTGAAGGGGAGAAAGAGGATGCCTGGAGTATTATTCAGGGGGAAACAAGCAGCACAGGGAGAGGAAAGGCGTGGCTTTCTTGGATTCTAATGGCTTCTCTGTCCCATTTCCTCCTGGCCCAGTCGTATTGCAGGTGTAGTCCTCTGATCTCTGGGAGACTTTTCCAAATTCCTTCAACAATCTCCTCCAAGCAAGCTTGAGTGGGTCTCTGTTCCTAGTCACCAAATGAACATTGATGAGAACTTCTGAAGCTTCCAGAGCTGGAGAACACCCAGCCATATGGGAACAGCTGAGAGTCCTTCTTGGGGACAGCAGGATAGCTGAACCAGAAGAGTGTTTAGCCAGGATATTTCTAGAAGGGGGGGGGCGGATCAGAACTTCAAAGCCAGTTCAGTTCAGAAAGAGCCAAGACTGAGACAGAACCGGGGACCGAAAACCAAGGGACACTGTCTGAGGGCCAGTAAATCGTGAGCCTAAAATCAAAGCCACCAGAGAGGCAATGGCAAGGCCATGTTATTGGCTGAAAGCAAGCACCTCCTGGGTGTTAGGTAAAATCTGTGGACTGCTGACTCCTTCTTCGCAAATAATAGCAAAACCAACCAAACAAAAACCAGTTTTAAGATGGTGGTCTGTGCAGACTTCCCTTGTCCTCCAGCGGTTAGGACCCCGCATATTCACTGCCACAGGTTTGCTCCTTGGTTGGGGAAGTAAGAAACTGCAAGCATCATGGCACAGCAAAAAAAAAAAAGATGGTGATCTGGACTTTAGAGGTCTTTTTCTGATGCTTCAAGTAAAAACCTCTTGGCTGCAAGCAGTACTCAGTTCTAACTTAACTAGATTGTATTGATCAGGTAAACTAAGTTATCATAATAACCTCCCAAGTCTCTAGGGTTTAACCAAATGAACCTTTACTTCTTGCTCACACAAAGTCCAATGCAGGTGTTTTTGGCTGAGTCACGCTCCTGGATGACTCTACTCAAGTTGTAACTCAGGGGACAAAGCTGCTTCTGTCCTGCAGTTGTGCCATCTTGTGGCTTCAGGGTGGCCTGATCTCATCCACCTGGATAGATGAGGGAGGGGAGACTGGTAGTGGTGAGAAAGCGAAGGATCATGCCCCTAAACTCAATCACCTTGATCCAGAAGCAACCCACTCACTTCATTAGTAAGAAGAGTCACGTGGCTCCATCTAGATTCCAGGGGAAGTGATGTTGAAAACATCATCCACGGCTGGAGAGTTGCTTCCTAGTAGTAACTCTACATGACATAAGGTAGGCATTGATCTTTTGCAAGTGGCTGCTCATCTCTGTCATTCCACTTAAGTAAGAAAAAATGTTGCCTTTGTAAAAAGAAATCTCAGGATAAAGGGGCCCTCAGGTTAGTTAATGGTTTCCCTGGTGGTTCAGCAGTAAAGCATTCACTTGCAACATAGGAGCTTCATCCCTGGGTCAGAAAGATCCCCAGGAGGAGGGCATGGCAACCCACTGCAGTATTCTTGCTAGGAAGATCCCATGGTCAGAGGAGCCTAGCAGGCCACGGTCCATGTGGTCACCAAGAGTCAGAGATGACTGCAGCTTTTGAGCACGCACACACACAGGTTAGTTAATTCAGCAGCTCAAAGATAAATCCAAGGACCCAAAGACTTTCCATCTTTCCACACTTCCATCCTTGGGCCAGTATCCAGCATACCCAGGTACAATATCCCATCATAGACAGATGCAGCATCTGTGCATCGAGATGCTGCCTCTTTACTCTGTGTCTTTAAGAGGGAAGAAATCTTTCTTGGAAGCTACTCCATTAGATGTTCCCCTTATTCTCTTTGGCCAGAATTGGGCCACATGTCCACCCAGTCACCAATAAAGGGAATAAAATTACCATGAGGGACCCAGACCAGTGGTTCTTAGCCTTGGATGCCCATTAGCACCATCTGCAGGACATTTATTTATTTATTTTTTTTTTAAGAAAGGAAGCCTTTTTTTTTTTTCTCTTCAAAAGACCAAATTTATTTATTTTAATTGGAGGTTAATTACTTTAAAATACAAACGTTCAGACACCCTAGCAGCTGACTCTCAGCTTAATTGATCAAAAGGGGGCCTGAGCTTCTTGAGTCGCCAATGACAGATTAAGGAACAAAGTCTATTTACATTCTTGTTTAGCTTGATCCATGAGATGCCTGTAAAATTTGGAAACTTGAAGTGATAAAGCAAATGGGGAAAATGATAGCAACCGGTGCATCTGGATAAAGGATAGGGGAAGAAGCTCTTTTTTCATTCTTGTGGGTTTTTTTTTTTTCTATAGGCTCGAGATTATATCAAAATTTAAAGTTACAAAAAAGGGGGGTGATGGGAACGTACATATAAAAGCCAGGATTTTGAAATTCTCTTGAAAATCAGAAAATCTGGAGAAGTGGAGTCTGTGTTCCTGCAGAAAATAAAAAGTAGATCTGATAACAGAGCCCAGAACTCTGAGCAAATACATCCAAGGCAAGGGCCTTGGCAACAATATCATTATCTTGAGCTCAGGTGAGTCTTAGAATCAGTCTGGGGACTCGGTGTCTGGAATCCTTTCCATTTCTATTCATTTTCTTCTATCCTGCTCCATCCTCTTCCAGCCGCTAAGTATAGCTTGGATTATTTTCTGCCAAATGCAGCTACCTTGCACTTGCCCACACTGAAAGCTCATCCCTGGCAACTCCTCTGCCCACTCGCGCAGCCTGGTGAGCTCTTCCTGCGACGACGTGTCGCCAGCGGCTTGGCATTTCACTCCCTGGCACAGCGAAGTGTCACCGGCGCACGTGGCGCTCTCACCACTCACTCCTCCGGATCAGTCGGGCAAATGTCAGCGAAGACCCCGCCCAGCACCGACACCCCGCTGTTTTCAATTAATTGATTAACTAACTCATCACAACCCAACCAAGCCTCTGCTAGCAAGCAAAAGTGGCCAGCTGCGGTTAATGTAAGCAACAGAGGAATTTTGTGTAAGGCAGAACTTCTCAACGGTGGTGCAAGCGACACTGGGGTCTGGATAACTCCACTCTGGGGCTGCGCTGGGCATTGTAGGATGTTTAGCGGCAGCCCTGGCTTCCACCCACCACATGCCAGTAGCACAGCTGCCCTGCCCCACCCACCACGTTGTGACAACCAAACATGTCTCCAGACAATGGCAGAAGTTTTTGGTGGGGATAGGGGAATTAAAAAGCTGCTCCCAAGAGAAAGGGTTAAGGATGAAGCCTAGGAAAAGATGGCAATCTTGAAACAGAGCAGGACCCTGTGGGGCTCCCGGGCCTGGAAGCACTTATGTGTCCCCCATTCCTTCTTTGTTTATAGGGAGCAGACTCCAGTCTCCATGATCTTCCTTGAGTTCCAGAGGGCAGATTCAAGTTGTTGCTACTCAGGGAATGGAGGGGGGCTGCAGAGATAAGGGAGGGAGAGTGTGGAAACAGTGGTGAAGACTTGGAGCAGGGTCCTGGTTCCCCCTCAAGGGGTACCCATAACAATATCTTTGAGCTCTTTATAGAACTAAAGCCCCCAACAAATGGAAGATGTTGGCATTCGTCATTCCAGAGAAGACCACCTGAAGCCAGCTTAAAGGAGTTCCAGCCCTGCACACACTTAATCCTTATCAGCAACCCCAGGCTTGAACCACTGCTATAAACCTCCTCACCAAATCCTCCCAGGTTGGGATACACAGTTCTTCAGGGCACAAGCCCACTGGGTTCCCCTTTGCCTGGCAAAGAAATAAAGCTCTTCTTTTCTACTTCACTCAAAGCTTTGTCTCTATCCTATTTAGCACCAGTGCGTAGGGGTTGAGTTTTTGTCATCATACTGAGACACTGTAGGGTTCTAGACAGCAAGGACTGTTAGATGGTTGGATGTGAATCCTGGCTCCATCATTTTTATTAGTGTGACTTAATCTCTCCATACCTCAGTTCCCTTATCTTTAAAGGGAGATAATCAGGATAAATTAGGTTATATGGTGGAAACAAATAAGCCCCAAATATTAGTAGTTTAAAATACAGGCTATGTGTCCACTGCGGATCAGTTGGGGTTTTGTTCATCTTGCTCAGTAGAGGGTTCACTGTCTGGATATTGCTGGTCAAAATGCCAAGGAGAAAACAAAGAGATGCTAAACTGGCCCTTAAAAGTTTCTGCCTGCAATTGATACATATCATTCCTGTTCATAATTCATTGATCAAATAAGTTATGTGGCTATACTGAATTTAAAGGGGATAACAAAGTGAAAACCTACCGCAAGCCCAGAGAAAGAAGAGGAAATATTGATTGACAAGCAGCACTAAAGTTGAACAAGAGTAACAACAATACTGACCTTATAAGTTTGCTGGGAATAGTAAACAAATTAATCATACAAAGTTCTCAGAACAGTGCCTGGACTCTATTAACTACTCTATAAATATTGGCTTAGTATTACTGGTAAATTCAGCCAGGTTAATTGAGCACTGTGACGGTCCATTTTATGTGAATATCCCAGTAGTCTCATCAAACAATCATCTTGGTGTTGCTCTGAAGGATTTTACAGATGTGATTAACATCTGTAGTTGACATTACGTAAAAGGAATTATTTTCAACAATCTGGGCCGCCTGACGCAACCAGTTGAAGGGCCTTAAGAGCAGAGCCAAGGTTACCCTAAAGAAGAAGAAATTCTGGGGAATCTCCTGGTGGCCCAGTGGTTAGGACTCAGTGATTTCACTGCCAGGGACTGGGTTCACTGGGTTCACTTCCTGATCAGATAATGCAGGATGTGCGGCATGGAAAAAAAAAAAAAAAAAACAGAAATTCTTCCTGAGGACAGTAGCATCAGCTCCTGCCCAAGTTTCCAGGCTGCCCTTCCTCACAGCCTGTGCTACAGATTTCAGATTTGCCCAGCCTGCCCCAAAATCACATAAGCCAATTCCAGGCAATAAATCTCTTTACAAGAACTTTCCTGGTGGTCCAATGGTTAAAACTCTGTACTTTCAGTGCAGGAATCTCAGGTTTGATCCCTGCTTGGGGAACTAAGATCCCATATGCTGTGCTGAATGGCCAAGAATAAAATAATAATAAATGTTTAAAGGCATAATAAAAGTAATAACTGATAATAAAAACTCTTTACAGCCTTACCTGTCAATATCTTCCCCCTCCCTGCTTTCCCTCTTCTTCCTGCCGCTGCTGCTGCTGCTAAGTTGCTTCAGTCGTGTCCGACTCTGTGCGACCCCACAGACGGCAGCCCACCAGGCTCCCCCATCCCTGGGATTCTCCAGGCAAGAACACTGGAGTGGGTTGCCGTTTCCTTCTCTAATGCATGAAAGTGGAAGTCGCCCAGTTGCATCCTACTCTTTGCGACTCCATGGACTGCAGCCCACCAGGTTCCTCCATCTATGGGATTTTCCAGGCAAGAGTACTGGAGTGGGGTGCCATTACCTTCTCCCCCTCTTCTTCCTACCTCTTGTTAAAGACATAAGTTCTAGGTTTTATTCCCCACTCCTTAGATGACGCATTTCTGATTTCTGACCCTTTAGTCCTAACCCCCACGACCCCCTGGTGGGCGTTTCCTGGTTTGTCCGCATCCCCCTGGACCTTTCTGTTTTCAGCCACCACCTACCTCCTTAGACGTCTAGCAGTTTCTTCCCCCGTGTTGGGCATCCTTAAGGCTAAAGAGCTTGGGAGGGCAGAAATTTTGAGCCACATGACATCAGAACCAACTGCCCCCAAAGTAGGCCTCAATTATATACTGATTATGTTGAATTAAAGTTAAGAAACAATTGATGTAAGAGGACACTTTGACCCTCCTCTGTGTCTCTCTGGAAGCAGGAAATACACTTGCCATGTGATACATGCTACTATATTTGAAATAAATAACCAACAGGAGCCTACTGTAGAGAACAGGGAACTATACTCAGTATTATGTAATAACCAGTAAGGGAAAAGAATCTGGAAAAAATGGATATTTATGTATATATGTATAGCTGAAGGACTTTGCTATACACTTGAAACTAACATAACATTGTAGATCAACTATACTTCATTAAAAATAAATAAATGAATCTTTTTTAAAAAGAAAGAAGAGGGCAGAGAATCCCCAAATCAAAGAAAATCAGTCAATCAATAAGTAATCAATCATTAAATTTCTCATGGGAAAGGTCCATTCTCTGTATCTGGAGGTAAAAAGGACACCCTTCTCAACTGAGGTGAGAAAACTGTATAAACAAGTCTTGGTACCTCTTTAATTTACTTTCCCTGAGCCCAGACTCTGTTTAGGTAATTCACTAATTAAGAAAAGTGAAAGTGTTTGTCTCTAAGTCGTGTCTGACTCTTTGCAACCCATGGACTGTGGTCCACCAGGCTCCTCTGTCCATGGGATTCTCCAGGCAAGAATACTGCAGTGGGTTGCCGTTCCCTTCTCCAGGGGACCTTCCCAACCCAGGGACTGAAGTCAGGTTTTCCCCATTGCAGGCAGATTCTTTACCACTGAGCCACCAGGGAAGCCCCCAAAGCCTAATTTTCTTTGTCTGATCAATTCCTCATACCTTTATTTCTTTGTCTAAAAAGTATACAAGCTGCCTGATATGGCCACTTCTTAGATTCCATTTCTATAAGACCTCTGTTCATACAAATTAAAATTTGTCTCTTTTTCTCCAGTTAATCTGTCTTGTGTCCATTTTATTATGAGTCCAGCTGCAAGAACTCAGGAGGGGAAGGAGGTAAGTTTGCCCCTCCTCAACAATGACAATGACTGGTATGCCTTGAGAAGCTCCATCTCCTGCCCCGACCCCACCTTCCCTATCAAGTTCAAGTTTGTGCTCTGGGACTTTAGATAAGTGACTTTCCGTGCTTCAGTTTAACTCAGCTGCTGGAGGGGATCAGGATATACCATCTTGAAATATGCCACTTCGGCAGAGGATTATTTCGAGCTGAAGGCAAGCAAGAAACAGCAAATGCAGAGAAAGCTCTTTATCCTCCTCTTTACTGCCTCAAGGCAAGGCATAAATTTCCCTCCGTGAAGGTGTGCCCCCTCCTCAATCCTGTACCAAAAAGAGGAAACAACTCTTGTCACACTGGTGAGGGCGCCAACTTGAATTTGCACAAAGAAATTGAATTGAAATAACCCTTATCGTCCATCATTTCTCCCATATATTTGCCTTCCCACAATCTACTGCCCCTAGAAGCCAAAACCCTTTTCCTTCATCTTGTCACCTCTCTAGCTAAATGTATTGCACTCTGTTAAAATGGTATATAACTTCCCAGACTAAACCATGCAACTCAAATTGGGACTTGAACCCATGGTCTTTTAGCTGAGACCACACTCCTGGTCTCAGGATTCTTGCAGTCTCTTCCCAGAAAGAATTCAGTGAGAGACAAAGTGATAGGTAAGAAGTAGATTCATTTAGGGAGAAATACACTCCACAGACAGAGTATAGGCCATCTTAGAAAGCAAGAGGCCCCCAAATATGGGATATTAGTTTTAATGTCCTGGGGAATTTCATAGGCTAATGAGTGGGAGGATTATCCAACTGTTTTGAGGACATGGTAGGGATTTTCAGGAATTGGGCCACCGGTCACTTTTGACCTTTTATGATTAGCCTCAGAACTGTCATGGTGTATCATTTGGCTAATGTATTACAATGAGTAATTAGACACATGAGTGTCTACTGAGGCTCAAGGTCTACTGGAAGTTGAATCTTCTGCCATCTTGGGCTTGGCTGGTTCTAACCAGTTTTCATCGCGTCTTGTGGCTATGTCATTCTTTTAAAGGTTATGTCCTGTCCCCTTCCCTCCCATTTCAGAAACACGTCTTTGAGCTTTCACTTTCTCTTCCATGAGATCCCCTTGTTTGTATAAAAAATAAATAAATAAAATATCAATGTCAAATTCAATTTGTATACCTTTTAGGGGAACAAAATTTGCCACTCCAAAATCTGTCTTTGGGACATGAGGATCATGATTGATTATTTAGGTTGGTTATTTTTAAGGAACAGAAGATTCAGCAAGAAACTTTGACCTCCTCCTTAGCTGCCTAAAGAATGTAGATAGAGGACATGTTATAGCAAGGGAACATCACCAAAGACTATAGTAAGACATTAGGTGTGTCGACCCAGAGGAGCCAACAAGGCCTGTTTGTTAAAACTCCTCTGTGTCCCACTGCCTCTGCCTGGACCAGCAAACATTTATTTACCAAATATTTGCTTTTCCAGATCCATGTGAATTGCCTTCCTTACCTTTGAAGTCCCAGATGCCTAACCCTAACATCTTCTATCTTAAGCTGAAGATGGTATTTAAGGTGAAGGTTTCAGTCATTTTAGTAAATTACCCCATTTTCCTGGGCTCTCCCATGTATACTTGTTATTAAACTTTTGCTTGATTTTCTCCTATTAATCTGTCTCATGTCAGTTTAATCCTTAGGCCAGCCAGAAGAACCTACAAAGGAAGAGGAAATTGTCTTCCTCCCCAACAGCCTCTTTTTCTGTTACCTAGCTTTTCTTAGTTTAATTTGCATGGCCCCATCCACTCAGTTAAAGAGTGTAAGAGGAAAAGTATTCTCCTCCCCTATACTGCAAAGTGGGAATCACAAGAGAACCCATCTTCTATTTGTGCAGTGAGGACTAAATGAGGCAAATGCTTGTGTAGTACTTAACACATGACCAGCTCATAGTCAGTACTTAGTAACTGAGAACTTGTTAGATAATTACCAGTACTACTATTGATGAAAAATTAATCAAGCTAGGAAAGAAGTGGAATATTTTATTCAAGCCAAATGGAGAATTTAAGCATGGTCACATAATCTTTTGAGGCAGAGGAAGGGCTGTACATTAAATGATGTGTTTTTCACAGTTTACAGAATCCAGATCTACAAGTACAAAGTGAGTAGTGGGTCATGAGTCATTACGGCCCCTTACAAGATTCAGTTCAGTTCAGTTCAGTCATTCAAGCCGTGTCCGACTCTTTGCGACTCCATGAATTGCAGCACGCCAGGCCTCCCTGTCCATCACCAACTCCCAGAGTTCGAAGTTATCTCCTAAGGAGTAATGAATCTTGATGAGATTAAGGAGAATTAATCAGATCTCCTAAGGAGGTCTGATTAAGGCAGATACCTGCTAAGTCGCTTCAGTCATGTCTGACTCTTTGCAACCCTATGGACTGTAGCCCACCAGGCTCCTCTGTCCATGAGATTCTCCAGGCAAGGATACTGGAGTAGGTTGCCATGCCCTTCTCCAGGGGATCTTCTCAACCCAGGGATCAAAGCCACATCTCATGTCTTCTGCACTGGCGGGAGGGTTCTTTACCACTTGTGCCCCTTGGGAAGTCCCCATGCAGATGCACGTGACACATTAAAGGGACTTCCCTGGTAGTCCAGTGGTTAAGACTCTGTACTCTCACTGCAGGGAGCAAGGGTCGATCCCTGGTTGGGGAACTAAGAACCCACAAGCTACATGGTCAAAAAACAAAACAAAGAAACAAAAGATACAATAAATACTAAATGGGGAGGGAGGAAGTCCAAACAGGCAAAGAAACACTTTATCAAAATATTTCCCATCTTGCCATAAATTATGAATTTTATTTCATCACTAGCTCTCTCCATCTTCACCCCCAGCCCTGGTATTTTTGCCCCTTGTGATCTGAGGACAATTTTGAGAAAGGTGAACAGCTGAATCACAGAAGCATAACCAGTTTTATTAACCACAACCAAGCTGGTGCTGACAAAAGAAATGAATTGGTCCATCTAAGAAAGCAATGGAAAATTTTATTTGAGCCAAACCAAGGATTATAACTGGGGAACAGCATTTAAGAAAACTCCAAGAACTGTTAAACCCATTAGAAGTCAAGGCATAGTTTTGTAAGTTTTTTGAGATAGAGGACTGTACTTTAAATGTCATATTATTGACAGTTTATACAATCCAGATCTGTGGGTACAAGGTGGTGGATCATCATGACCCCTTACAAGATCAAGAAGGAATGTTAGTTCCCTTTTAAGGTGTTGTGTTCTTGGTGCTAGGAGAACGCTGCTGTATTTGCTGATGGAGAAGTTTGGTCGATGCATACTCCAGGCACACAATGCACAGTGAGGGGAGACAGGGAACCAAAGTGTTAGGCAGGCAGAATAGGGAAAAGGAGTCCAAAATGGCGGTGGCTAAAAGACAAAGAAAGGAAAAGCCCATGAAAATAGAACAAAAGAAGGTCCGAGGACTGGAGTGAGGACCTCAGGTAAAACAAACAACACTCCTGGCTGGCCCAATTTACATAGGACAGGCCCAGGGAGAGATAAACATATAAATAGAGGAGCCAAAGCTAGCTCTCCCCCCCCACCCCCCACTGCCTCACACTGGGGCACTCTTCTCCTTGTGTCTTTGGATTGATGTGCCCTCACGCCTCGAAGATGGATTTTCCTGCTATCTTCTAAATAAAATAGAGCTATAACACTGAGCTGTAACACTGATTTGTCTAAGAGCTATAACATGGTCCATTCAAGACCTGAGAGCTATAACACGGGCTATCCAAGACCCGAGAGCTGTGACACGCCGAGGGGGCTTTAATGTCCGTCACTCCAAATCTTTGTTGTGACCAAAGAACTGAGGAACATACACTCGCGTGACAAAAGGGCAGATGACATGCTCTATGTTTACTTTTTTCTAATCTTGCCATAAAATATGAATTTTATATCACACTGGCATCCCCACTATAAGTCTCTCTTGAGAAGGAGAACTTACACAATCTAAATCTATTCATTTTTTCTTCAAACCCACCCTCTCCCATAACATCAAGAGATGCTTCCTTTTAGCAGAGAGCCCCAGGGAGCTGGCTTCTGTCTCCCTACTTCTATCCACGCTCAGGCACCCCATGGTCAATGTGTCCATATTGCCATCTCAGCTGTAGGGGACTCACAAGAAGTCTTGTGCTTTGAAGTATCTCACTTACCTACATTTTGCATATCAAGAGGGAAGAGGATGGCAAATCATTATTGGCAAGAAAGATAGGGGAAATAGCAGAGGTCGTGTATTCAAAAGCAATTAGTTGGGACAACAGAAGGAACAAAAGGAAAGACATTATGCAAATGGAGGCCATTCCATCCCTCAGAAGATAATGTCCTCTTTGAACACAAAAGGAAGGCTTTTAAAGCAGCCCAGTTCTTTCCAGTTCTGTTCAAATATTAAGCTTCCTCATGATTAATATTAGGCCTGGGTAGCATCAGGGCTCTGAAACATTAACACTTTCATATTCTTCAGTAATGATGTTAGTATTCACTGTATTAGATTTTAAATATTTCACAACACTGGGCAGGAGTCAGTACAGTCATAAATCTTTTATTTCTACCAAATAACTCAAAACTGGCATGAGCCCATACGGCTCTTCCTTTTTTAACGTTTCCTCTATGTAGTCTTTTGAGGGCTGCTAAATTGGGGGCGGTTTTCAAAAGGAAGTCCATTGTCTGGGAAGCAAGTAGGGTCTGATTTCAGTTACTTTCTCTCAGGAGGAGAAAGCAAGGTGTTACTAAACTCTGAGTGCCACTCAAAAGCCAATTCAAATATTGAGAGTCAATTGGAAAGGAAAGGCTACTTTTTTTCAGGAGGCTAGCAACCTGGGGAGAAGGCTGACTTGTGTCCAAAAACCAATTCCGAAGATTCTGCTCAACCATGAAGTCTTTCCAGGTGTCTCAGAAGATAAAGAATCTGCCCGCAGTGCAGGAGACCCAGGTTTGACTCCTAGGTTAGGAAGATACCCTGGAGAAGGGGATGAAAACCCACTCCAGTATTCTTGCCTGGAGAATTCCATGAACAGAGGAGCCTGGTGGGCTACAGTCGATGGGGGTCACAAAGGGTCAGATATGGCTAAGTGACTAATGCAACACATACAAGCTTTTAAAGGGAGAATCATTTCGAGAGCAGGTCAAAATCTTCATATCTTCTACTGTGTGCTGGCTTTTTTCTGATTGGTTGGTGGTGAGGTAGCAGGGCAGTGCTCCAGGAATCTCATGCTCAGCCTGAAGTCACCATCCTCCACCTGGGTGGGGGCCTTAGTTCCAGCAGAAGAACCAAAAGGTGTTTTGCTGTGCATATTCCATGAGGAGGAACCAGGACCTGAAATGTTGTTTCTTTTCCTTTTTCTTTTTTTCCTTTTGGCCACACTTCATGGCCTGCAGGATTTTAGTTCCCTGACCAGGGGAACCGGGCAGTGGAAGTGTGGAGTCTTAACCAGTGAACTGCCAGGGAAGACCCTGCACTATTGCTTTTTGACTCTTTCTCCTGTTTCTGCATTCCCTCCCTTCCCTGGTAAACAACGGTTTGAATATGCCCTTTGGAACTTAAGGAAGTTCAGTTCAGTCGCTCAGTCGTGTCCGACTCTTTGCGACCCCATGAATCACAGCACGCCAGGCCTCCCTATTCAGCACCATCTCCCGGAGTTCACTCAGACTCACGTCCATCGAGTCCGTGATGCCATCCAGCCATCTCATCCTCTGTCGTAACTGTTGCTTCCTGACCTGCATACAGATTTCTCAAGAGGCAGGTTAGGTGGTCTGGTATTCCCATCTCTTTCAGAATTTTCCACAGTTTATTGTGATCCACACAGTCAAAGGCTTTGGCATAGTCAATAAAGCAGAAATAGATGTTTTTCTGGAACTCTCTTGCTTTTTCCATGATCCAGCGGATGTTGGCAATTTGATCTCTGGTTCCTGTGCCTTTTCTAAAGCCAGCTTGAACATCAGGGAGTTCCCGGTTCACGTATTGCTGAAGCCTGGCTTGGAGGATTTTGAGCATTACTTTACTAGTGTGTGAGATGAGTGCCATTGTGCGGTAGTTGGAGCATTCTTTGGCATCGCCTTTCTTTGGGATTGGAATGGAAAGTGACCTTTTCCAGTCCTGTGGCCACTGCTGAGTTTTCCAAATTTGCTGGCAGATTGAGTGCAGCAATTTCACAGCATCATCTTTCAGGATTTGAAACAGTTCAACTGGAATTCCATCACCTCCACTAGCTTTGTTCGAAGTTCAAGGAGGCTGAATGAAGCTTATTTTCTACAAACAGAAATGGGGAAACACTGAAAGGATTTGTACCCAGAAAAACCCCACAGGGTCCTGCTCTGTTTCAAAGGTAAGCAGAATTGGAAAATATCCCCTTTACCTTTCACCCCTTCTTCATGGGACCAGAATTCTTCTTTCTCTCCACATAAAGAAACTGTGACCAAGTCCAAGCTTGCTCTGCTCACCTCACAACAGGGCAATAAATCTGAGAGACAAAGTGTTGAGGCAAGGAGTATAACTTTATTCAGAAAGCCAGCTGATCAAGAAGATGGCAGACTAATGTCTCAGAGTAACCATCTCATCAGGGTCTGGATGCCAGGTCAGGGAGAGAGCAATGAGAAGCTAAAATCAAAAGGCAGAATAGAGAGGGGCAGGCCGTGGGGAAATAAATGAGAAGGAGGAAGGGGTGATGGGGAAGTAAAACGAAAGGGTCTTCAGCCTTCCAAAACATCTCTGGGAACGGCCAGATTTTGAAAGGGCTGTGTTAATGTCTTCTTTTTGTTGTAGCTATTCACAAGTGGCAGGGTCAGATTATGTCTCTATGAGCTGAACAAAGGTACTTTAGTTTAGAGTCAGGCAGACAGGCAGGGTCCTCTGAGGCAGGCTATTATGTGTGATTATAGTAATAACAAAAGTAATGAAAAGCAAGTCAAAGAAACAGTTTCCAACATAGAGTCAGAATTAGCTTCTCCTCTGCAACAAAACCAGGAGAAATGGAGATCCAAGTTCATCCCTCCCATGAGCAGAAGAGAGCAAGAAGACAGTAGAGGTATTACCGGAAGGGGGACCCCTTCCAGGGCCCGAAATTGGGTTCCTGTCTAACAGTCAGAAATGAATTGTCCAAGGAGACATACATGCTGACAAAGTAAGGGAATTTATTGGGATGGGGTGCCCAGGCAGAGGGCAGCATGGTAAGGGAACCCAGGAGAACTTCTCTGCCCTGTGGCTTGTAGTCTCAGAGTTTATGGTAGTGGAGTTCGTCCTTCAGGTTTTCTCTGGCCAGTCATCTTGCATGAAACTGAACAGGACCCTGTGGGGCTCTGGGCATGGAAGCCTTTCTTTGTCCTCCACTTTTTGTTTGTAGGAAACAGGTTTCAGCCCCTATGACCTTCACTGAGTTCCAAAGTGAAAGTGAAGTCACTCAGTCATGTCCAGCTCTTCGCAACCTGTGGACTGTAGCCCACCAAGCTCCTCCGTCCATGGGATTCTCCAGGCAAGAATACTGGAGTGGGTTGCCATTTCCTTCTCCACGGGATCTTCCCGACCCAGGGATTGAACCCAGGTCTCCCACATTGCAGGCAGACGCTTTAACCTCTGCACCACCAGGGAAGCCTGAGTTCCAAAGGGAAGGTTCAAATCATTGCTAATCAAGGAAGGAGGAGATGCACGACAAGGGAAGAGCAGTCAAGAAATGATAGTGCAGCTCTGGGACCGTGTCCTGGTTCTGCCTCAAGGGATACACGGAACAATCTTTGAGCTCTTCTGCAGAACGAAAACCCACCACAAATGGAAGATGTTAACTACTTATGAAACATTCTTCATTCCAGAGAATCACAGTTTGATAACCCTGAGAACCTCATCAGGGGAAGCTCATTAGGAGATACCACCTGAGGCCAGATTAAATAAATGCAGGCCCTGGACACACCCCGGTCCTATCAACAACCCTGCCCTTTGGACCCTTGCTATAAAACTCCTCATCCAACCTCCCTCAGGTTGGAACACACAGTTTTGAGGGCATTAGCCCTCTGTGTTCCCCTTTCCTGGCAAAGCAATAAAACTACTGTGCCCAAAGCTCTGTCTTTGAGATTCAGTTCAGCACCAGGGTACACAGGCCAAGTTTCAGAACTACCCGCGCCCGTATTTGATCTGATTCAAGGTCTTTCCTAATATGTGTATCTCAAGATTCAAGGTCTGTCCTAACAATATGTGTATCTCAAGATGTGTGTAGTCAAGATGTTTTTCAGCATGAGAGTTTTTGGGAGTTTGACAGGACATATTATATGTTGGCATCTCCCTCCCTCCTTTTGGCCCCTCCCGAATTCTTCTGGCTGACAGTAGCTTGTCAGTTGCACGTCCTTTATCAGAACCTCCTGTTGTGAGATAATTCAGGCAGACGGTTATTATCCTGCGGGGCCAGAGCAGGCCATTTTAGTCAATGGTTCCCTAATGGAGGAATAGTAGATTTAAAGAAAAGGGTACTTGATGACATTACCAGTCTTCAGAGTGGGGAGGAAAATAGGAGAAATTTAGGGGACAGAAAACATCCACTTCTTGGAGTACCACCCATCCATTGTTGACACCCCTCCTTGAAAGCCCACATTGCTATTCGTTTAGTGTAGAATTCATTGTGACCTCAGTTGTCACAATGCAAAGTCAAGGCAGCCCTTCCAGCAGTGACAGCTTCAAGGGAGTGCTTCCAGTTAGAGACCCACCAACCACCCCGAGGAACCAAGCACCTGAGAAGTTCTGCTTTTATCCATCCCAGGGATTTACCCAAGCGTTGTTTTCCTCCTTTGAGCCCATGAGAGCTCTTCTTTCACTTTTCCAGGAAGGTGGGGTGATTCACCCTTTAAAGCTACCTGGATTGTTCCTAGGAGATCCTGCAGTCACCTGGAAGCTTCTCCTTAAAGATTGTGAGTTCTTCCACTTCCCACAGAATAAAGCTTGATTTCCCCTAGAGGGGCCCAGAGCATCACAACACAAAGACTCAAGAGAGATAGCATGACCTTCTAGGGCATATTAGGGCAGAGAAAATGACCTTAATTTCTGGCATGGCCCCATATGCTACATACATCAAAGCTGGATTCTCATCAGAGACAGTCATGGTGTGTTAGGATTTCAGTTAGGGCTTCCGCGGCGATCCAGTGGTTAAAGAACTCACCTGCCAATGCCCTGGACTTGGGTTTGATCCCTGGTCCAGGAAGACCTCACGTGCCACAGAGCACTAAACCTGTGCACCACAACTGCTGAGCCGGTTCCTTAGAGCCCATCCTCTGCAGAAGCCACCACAATGAGAAAACCAAGCATTGCAACAAAGAGTAGTCCCCACCTGCTCCAGCTGGACAAAGCCCAGTAGTAGTTCAGTCCCCCAGTCGTGTCCAACTCTTTGCGACCCCATGGACTGCAGCCAAAATGAATAAATAAATAAAACTTTAAAAAAAAGATTTCAATTGCCTGGCAGGGACTTAACCTCACAGAATCCATCCGTTCTGCCCTTCTAATAGTATGGAAATTGTCTCATTTGCCAACAGGAGATAAGCAACTAATACAGAAACCAGATTGAGAGAGGGGAACAGATGTAATTTTTTTTTTAAGTCCAAACACAAATGCTTAAATCTCAAGATTCCTCTCCTTTGTCCATGAACACTCCCTTTATTTTATTATTATATTATGTATTATTATGCTAGTGCCTTCAACTGTGTAGATCACAACAACCTGTGGAAAATTCTTAACCACATGGGAATGCCAGACCATTTTACCTGTCTTCTGAAAAACCTGTATGCAGACCAAGAAGCAATAGTTAGAACCGGACATGGTACAACAGACTGGTTCAAAACTGGGTCAAGGCTGTATACTGCCACCTTGCTTTTTTAACTTCTATGCAGAGTACATCATGTGAAATGCTGGGCTGGATGAAGCACAAGCTGGAATCAAGATTGCCAGGAGAAATATCAATAATCTCAGATATGTGGATGCACTGTCCTTATGGCAGAAAGTGAAGAACTAAAGAGCCTCTTGATGAGGGTGAAAAAGGAGTGAAAGGCTGACTTAAAACTCCGCATTCAAAAAACTAAGATCACGGCATCCAGTCCCATCACTTCATGGCAAATAGATAGGGAGAATGTAGAAATAGTGATACACTTTATTTTCTTGGGCTCCAAAATCACTGTGGATGGTGTCAGCAGCCATGAAAGTAAAAGACACTTGCTCCTTGGAAGAAAAGCTATGACCAAACTAGACAGCATATTAAAAAGCAGAGACATCATTTTGCTGACAAAGGTCCACATAGTCAAAGCTATGGTTTTTCCAGTAGTCTTGTACAAATGTGAGAGTTGGATAATAAAGAAGGCTGAGCACCAAAGAATTGATGTTTTTGAACTGTGGTGCTGGAGAAGACTCTGGAGAGTCCCTTGGATGGCAAGAAGATCAAACCAGTCAATACCAAAGGAAATCAGTCCTGAATATTTATTGGAAGGACAGATGCTGAAGCTGTAGCTCCAATACTTTGGTGACCTGATGTAAAGAGCCAACTCATTGGAAAAGACCCTAATGCTGGGAAAGATTGAAGGCAAAAGAAGAGGTGGGCAGAAGATAAGATGGTTGGATAACCTCACCAACTCAATGGACATGAGTTTGAGCAGACTCTGGGAGACAGTGAAGCACAGGGAAGCCTGGCATGCTGCCGTCCATGGGGTTGCAAAGAACTGGACACAATTTAGCAAATGAACCAGCTTGAACATCTAGAAGTTCACAGTTCATTTATTGCTGAAGTCTGGCTTGGAGAATTTTGAGCATTACTCTACTAGCATATGAGATGAGTGCAATTGTGCGGTAGTTGGAGCATTCTTTGGCATTGCCTTTCTTTGGGATTGGAATGAAAACTGACCTTTTCCAGTCCTATGGCCACTGCTGAGTTTTCCAAATTGGCTGGCATATTAAGTGCAGCACTTTCACAGCGTCATCTTTCAGGATTTGAAATAGCTCAACTGGAATTCATCATCTCCACTAGCTTTGTTCATAGTGATGCTTTCTAGGGCCCACTTGACTTCACATTCCAGGATGTCTGGCTCTAGGTGAGTGATCACACCATCATGATTATCTGGGTCGTGAAGATCTTTTCTGTACATTTCTCCTGTGTATTCTTGCCACCTCTTCTTAATATCTTCTGCTTCTGTTAGGTCCATACCACTTCTGTCCTTTATCGAGCCCATCTTTGCATGAAATGTTCCCTTGGTATCTCTGATTTTCTTGAAGAGATCTCTAGTTTTTCCCATTCTGTTGTTTTCCTCTATTTCTTTGCATTGATCACTGAGGAAGGCTTTCTTATCCCTTCTTGCTATTCTTTGGCACTCTGCATTCAGATGCTTATTCAGTTCAGTCGCTCAGTCGTGTCCAACTCTTTGCGACCCCATGAATCGCATCATGCCAGGCCTCCCTGTTCATTACCATCTCTCGGAATTCACTCAGACTCACGTCCATTGAGTCCGTGATGCCATCCAGCCATCTCATCTTCGGTCGTCCCCTTCTCCTCCTGCCCCCAATCCCTCCCAGCATCAGAGTCTTTTCCAATGAGTCAACTCTTCACATGAGGTGGCCAAAGTACTGGAGTTTCAGCTTTAGCATCATTCCTTCCAAAGAAATCCCAGGGCTGATCTCCTTCAGAATGGACTGGTTGGATCTCCTTGCAGT
>SJYT01001874.1:70382-126103 GCA_006410635.1 Cephalophus harveyi
GATTGGGGGCAGGAGGAGAAGGGGACGACCGAGGATGAGATGGCTGGATGGCATCACTGACTCGATGGACGTGAGTCTGAGTGAATTCCGAGAGATGGTGATGAACAGGGAGGCCTGGCGTGCTGCGATTCATGGGGTCGCAAACAGTCGGACACGACTGAGCGACTGAACTGAACTGAACTGAACTGATGAGATCCAGGCTGGTCTCACATGTTACAAAATGAGCCATCTCAAACGTCTCCTGAAAATGAAGAGATGTCTCCTTGGCACTTTCTGCTGGTGGAGAAGGTAAGTTTTGATACTTTCTTCTAGTTTTCCAAGTGGTAGGAAGGAAGAGTCCTGGTCCATGGATAAGAGGTGCAGGGAAAGAAGGAGGCTTGTGGGTATCTCTACCTCAGGCAATGGCTTATTATCTCCTAAGGTAATTGAAATCAGATCTGAGATTAATTTCCCTTTTGTAAACTACTCCCATTTAGGCTACCTGAGAAAGGTACTTGTCTCCTAAGAACTGACCTTGACCTTATCCCTTGAGAAGTAACAAACCTGGCCTTAGTATGTTAAAGGCATAGCAAACCCTCTTTTGTCTTGGGTTTTATTACAATGAAGACCTATGTTTACTGAAAATGCCTCTACTTACCCTCCAGAGCAGTTATTCTCAATCCTGGCTAAGCATTAGGCCCAGTTTAAGAGCTTAAAACAAAAAACAAACAAACAAAAAAACCATATTCCCTATGTATAAATTTTAAACATACACCTGCCCTATGTCCCAACAATTCTACTCCTAATTATATGCTTAAGAAAAATGAGTGCACTGATGGAAATTTTTGGTGTGTACACCAAAAATATGTATAAAATGCTCATCATATTTCATTATGTTAGCCAAAAATTGAAAACAACCAAATTTCTGTCAGAAATAAGATGGATGCGCACATTGTGGCATAGTCATTCAATGGAATAAATAACTACTGACCCTCACAACATGGATGAATCTCACAGACCTGTTAAGGGAAAGAAGCTAAGCTCCAAAAAGGCTGCATGCTACATGGCCCCATTTCTATGAAGTTCAAGAACAGGCAAAATGAATCTCAGGTGATACAAGTCAGAATAGTAGTACCCTGTCCTAGGACAGGGAGCTTCCAGGTTGCTCAGTGGTAAAGAATCCACCAGCCAATGCAGGAGGTGCAAGAGATGCTGGTTCAACCCCTGGGTCAGGAAGATCCCTTGGCGTAGGACATGGCAAAGCACTCCAGTATTCTTGCCTGGAGAATCTCACAACTGAGCGCACACACAGACATCCTGGGGTGGTGGGAGGAATTACTGCCTGGAAGAAGCATGATGGAGTTTTCAGCAGTAGCCAGAAAGGTCTACGGATTCATCGAGGTGTTAGTATAATACGTGGGTATATATTTATGTAAAAAGTCATTGGGCTGAAAACAAGATTTATCAATTCTACTGTAATATACTATATGCATATATGTTAGTCACTCAGTCGAGTCTGTTTCTTTGCGATCCCATGGACTTTAGCCCACCAGGCTCCTCTCTGTCACGATATTTTCCAGGCAAGAATACTGGAGTGGGTTGCCATTCCATTTTTCAAGGGGATCTTCCTGACCCAAGAATGGAATCTGGGTGCATTTAAGGCAGATTCTTTACCATCTGAGCCACCAGGGGAAGCCTTGTGATATACCATAACTCATTAGAAAATTTTATAAAATAAGCAAATTTACATAAAATACAAAATACCTAAGCCAGTACCCACTTTCCCTGAGAGTCTGATTCAGTTGAATTTTTGAGTAGGACCAAGACAAGGGGATATGTTAAGAGTCCCATGGGGATTTTTTTCCTAGCTTTATTAGGTTATAACCAGCACAAGACTATGGTTTTTCCTGTGGTCTTATATGGATGTGAGAGTTGGACTGTGAAGAAGGCTGAGTGCCGAAGAATTGATGCTTTTGAACTGTGGTGTTGGAGAAGACTCTTGAGAGTCCCTTGGACTGCAAGGAGATCCAACCAGTCCATTCTGAAGGAGATCAGCCCTGGGATTTCCTTGGAGGGAATGATGTTAAAGCTGAAACTCCAGTATTTTGGTCACCTCATGTGAAGAGTTGACTGATTGGAAAAGACTCTGATGCTGGGAGGGATTGGGGGCAGGAGGAGAAGGGGACGACCAAGGGTGAGATGGCTGGATGGCACTGACTCAATGGACGTGAGTCTGAGTGAACTCCGGGAGTTGGTGATGGACAGGGAGGCCTGGCGTGCTGCGATTCATGGGGTCACCAAGAGTCGGACACGACTGAGTGACTGAACTGAACTGAACTGAACTGAACTGAACCAGCACAGAACATTGTATAAGTTTAAGGCTTACACCCTTATGGCAGAAAGTGAAGAGGGCCTAAAAAGCCTCTTGATGAAAGTGAAAGATGAGTGTGAAAAGTTGGCTTAAAACTCAACATTCAGAAAACGAAGATCATGGCATCTGGTCCCATCATCTCATGGGAAATAGATGGGGAAACAGTGGAAACAGTGGCAGACTTTAGTTTTGGGGGCTCCAAAATCACTGCAGATGGTGACTGCAGCCATGAAATTAAAAGATGCTTACTCCTTGGAAGGAAAGTTATGACCAACCTAGATAGCATATTGAAAAGCAGAGACATTACTTTGCCAACAAAGGTCCGTCTAGTCAAGGCTATGGTTTTTCCTGTGGTCATGTATGGATGTGAGAATTGGACTGTGAAGAAAGCTGGGCGCCAAAGAATTGATGCTTTTGAACTGGTGTTGGAGAAGAGATCTCGAGAGTCCCATGGACTGCAAGGAGATCCAACCAATCCATCTTAAAGGAGACCAGTCCTGGGTGTTCATTGGAAGAACTGATGTTGAAGCTGAAACTCCAATACTTTGGCCACCTCATGCGAAGAATTGACTCATTGGAAAAGACTCTGATGCTGGGAGGGATTGGGGGCAGGAGGAAAAGGGGACGACAGAGGATGAGATGGCTGGATGGCATCACTGACTCAATGGACGTGAGTTTGGGTGAACTCCAGGAGTTGGTGATGGACAGGGAGGCCTGGCGTGCTGCTATTCATGGGGTTGCAAAGAGTCAGACACGACTGAGCAACTGAACTGAACTGAACTGAACTGAAGGCTTACATAATGTTTATATATATTTATATATGCATATATATATGTTGCAAAATGATTGCCTCAATAAGGTTAATGAACACATCCATCACCTTGTGAAATAAAATTCATATTTTATGGCAAGACAAGAAAAACTTGAACGTAAAAAATGTTCTCTGCCCTTTGATTTCCTCTCTACTCCCCTACTGGGCACTGTGCGCCTGCATTACACATCAATCAAAACTTGCCATCAACAGAAATACCTGCTCAACCACAAAGAGTAGCATTCTTCCAGCACCAACAAGACAACTCCTTAAAAGACAGCATTCCTTCCCAATCTTGTAAGGAGTCACGTGATGCTTAGATTGAAACTGCCAATAATATGTCATTTAACACACAGCCTTCTGTCTCAAAAAACCTATATAACTGGGCTTTGACTTCTAACAGGGAGAATAAAACTTCCTAAGAGACTCTTCCTGGGTTATAATCCTCAGTTTGATTTGAATAAGATTTCCCATTTCTTTCTTAGATTGATTAATTTTTCACCAACAACCTGATGCAGTTACAATTGTGTAATAGGGAACAGCCTTTGTATTCCATTACAAGGTAATCACTAACTTGTTGCCCATAAGCGTAAATTATACATAATAGCCCATCTCTGGGAACCCTGCATCCCAGACAATGAGCATTAAGCTAAAATATCTTTATTTACCTCACAGGAAACGTCCTGGCAAGGTTCACCTGTGAATGACTGCAGGAAGGAGGAAATTAACACTTCCTTCTGAAGGCTGGTTGGAACCAGGAAAAGCTTGACTTGACTCCCTCCCCTTTAGAGGCAGGAGTTAGATGCTCCTCCCCACCCCACCCCGCACTGCCCTCCCCCCAACAGAGTAGATACTCCAAGAGGAGAATAGCAGGACAATCAAGGGAGGAGGCAGGGTCCTGCCCAGATAGAAAATAAGAGACCAAATATTTCTCATTCTCAAAGTTAGGAAACCTCCCCAACTACACGTGCACAGGAAGACTCCTTGGAGGTAAAAAGGGAGAGTGATACTAAGTGATGCTAACTTCCCATAGGCCTCTTCAGTAGAATTCATCTTGGCTAAGAGGTGTGTGCACATGCATGGGAGCATCCTGAGATATACCAAACACAGACTCTGAATCAGGCAAATCAAAACAATTGGTCAAAGGAAACCAGGAAGAAATGCCCCATATAAGTGATTTCAACTGCCACGAAAGCATCTACCTCTCTGAGATGCCCACACATGTGTCTGTCCACACATACTGTACTCTTTTTTCCTCCTAATAAACACTTTTCTTATTTTGCTGCTTTCTGTCATCGTGGGAATTCTTTTCTGCAAAGCTGAAGAGCCGGGGCCTAGTCACTGACCGTCAGTCTAGTGGCTAGGATTTAGCGCTCTCTCTGCTGTGACCTGGCCTCATTCTCTGGTCAGGAATCAAGCCCTGCTTCAAGCTGCTGCTGGCCAAGGCCACCTGAGATCAACTTTTAGAATAAAAGAAACCTGAATTCTAACTGAGGCGAGATGGTTCTTTGGGACACTAGTCTACCATCTTCTCAGTCTGCTGGCTTTCTGAATAAAGTTGCTATTCTTCAGCCCAGCAACTCGAATTTCAATTCACTGGCCTGTTCCTCAATGAGCAGTATGAACTTGGACTCAGTAAGATGGGCGTGTGTGGGTTTGAGAATTATTAAGATCTCACTTAGCATCTTTCAAATAGACAATACAGCATTGTTAACCATAGTGACATACTGAACTTTATGCCAGTCTTTTATACAAAGACTGCTTTGAGAATACTGTCCCAGAAGAGTGGACCCGTGCTCCTCTAGCTTCTCTCTGACCCTGTGGATAACCCTCACAATTATGGGGGAAAGGGGAGAATATACTGGCACAAGAAATCTGGTTTACTGGACTGAAGCAGACGACAAGGCCGTAAGGCCTAAGGAGAATCTCTTACTCCTTCATGTTCCAAATCGAATTATTTAGGCAATGCAATGCATGCAGAGGAAACCTATCCCAGGAGGCCAACCCCAGAGCTGAAATCGTGTATCTCACATTGAACCCAGACAAAGCCCATGTTGGGTCTGGAACCCACGGTCTTTTAGCTGAGATCACATACCTGGTCTCAGGACTTAATGAAGCTCAGGTTCTTGATGTTGCATCACAAAAAGATATCAGTGAGACACACAGTGGTAGCTAAGAAGTGAATTTATTTAAAGAGAAACACCCTCCACAGGTAAGAGAGTAGGCCATTTTAGAAGGCAAGAACAGCCCTGAAATATGGCATGGTTCGTTTTTATGGGCTGGGTAATTTCATAGGCTAATAAAGGGAGGATTATTCCAATGGTTTGGGGGAAGGAACAGAGATTCCCAGGAATTGGGCCACTGCCTATCTTGTGGTCTTTGATGGTCAGCCCTGTAACCGTCATGGTGGGTGTGTCACTTAAATTATGCTAATATATTACAGTGAGTGTATAATGAGGCTTGAAGTCCACTGGAAGTTGAATATTTTACCATCTTGGACCTAGTTGATTCTAACCAATTTTTGTCATGTCCTATAACTATGTTGAAGATGGTGAAGGACAGGGAAGCCTGGCATGCTGCAGTCCACGGGGTTGCAAAGGGTCAGGCACAACTGAGCTACTGAACAAGATGGCTATGTTGGGCTTCCCAGGTGACGCTAGCAGTAAAGAACCCGCCTGCCACAGCAGGAGACATAAGAGATTCAGGCTCAATCCTTGGGTTGGGATGATCCCTGGAGAAGGACAAGGCAACCCACTCCAGTATTCTTGCCTGAAGAATCCCATGGACACAGGAGCTTGGCAGGCTACAGTCCACAGGGTCACAAAGAGCCAGACAGGACCGAAGCGACTTAGCACGCATGCATGCTTGGCTACGTCATTCTTTTAAAGACTGTGCCATGCCCCCTTCCCTTGTTTTGGAGTTATTTAATCTTATTGTTGCATGGGAAAGTAGAAAGGCCCTGAAAGAGAAGAACCAGCCTACCAAGCTGTAGTTCTTGCTTCTCCTGCGGTTCCCAACTTTGACTGTCCAATCAAATCATCTGGGGAGCTTTTTAAAATCCCAATGCCAATGCTGTACTCCAGATTCTCTGGGGGTAGCCCAGGCATCAGTATTTTATAAGGCTCCCCGGGTGATTCCATTGGGAAGCCAAGGTTGAGAACCACTATTCATAGCCATAAGCCACACCCAGGCATTGAAACAATGATCTTGGCCACTATCCAAGAATCTGACCCAATTCCGTTCGCACTGCCTTCTCCTAAAGGGAGACGGGGGCTGGAAGAAGGAGGGATTGGAGACCTCCTCCCCTCACCGGTTCTGGGGAAGGCACTATTCTGGGTGTCCTGCAGCTCGAATATAAAGACTTTGTCAAGGACCTGCAATCTCTCAGCTGGAGGACACAAACCCCACCAGCCACTTAGTGGACACGAAACTTCTTCCTCTGTGCCTGATTGTCCTAATAGTCAGCCTGGTTGTGCTGGGATCCACGTTTTCCAGACTCGCCTTCCCTGAGTGCTTCCAGGTTAGAGTTGCCCATTCTTCTGAATGTTCACCGTGGTCAGAGATGTTGCCAGGTTTCAGTTTTCCCCGGCTCAGCTCTGTACACTGCATCCAGCCCTTCTCCTGAATGCCCCCCGGACCCGCTGACCCACAGTGACCCCATCACCGCCGCATGCTTCACTGAGCATGCGCAGAGGCCGCAGCTAAAGAACGAACAGCTCCCCTCGGGTTTCTGCACCAGCTCTTCTGTGGTCTCGCTACTAGAGCCGGACGTGGCCAGCTTCCGGGCTTTCTGACAATCTCTGACCCATTCACCCGTGTCCTTGCTTCGAGTGAGCGCCTTTGCTGATTCCCCCATGCCCTTTTTTGAACTCTTAATTCCCAAGTTCCTTCCACAGTTGGGTAACGTCAAATTCTTTTAATTCCTGGTAACCTAACATGCATCATGGTTCTGCTTTTCTGATTGGACCCTGATGGATACAGCACAGAAGGGCAGGGGGAGCTCTCCAGGATGTTGGAAATGTTCTATATCTTGATCTGGGCAGTGATTACATGAACACTTTACATATATATGTTTTTAATTAATTAAACTGTATTCTTAAGACATTCACATTTTACCATTCAAATGTGCATCTAAATGCATGCGTGCGTACATGCTCAGTAGAGTCTGACTCTTTTTGACTCCATGGACTGTAGCCCGCCAGGCTCCTCTGTCCAAGGGATTTCCCAAGGAAGAATTCCAGAGCGGGTTGCCATTTCCTCCTCCAGGGGATCTTCCTGGCCCAGCGATCAAACCCGTCTCCTGCATCTCCTGCGTCTCCTGCATTGACAGGCAGATTCTTCACCACTGAGCCACTTTGGGAAGCTAAGCATCTCTATAATTTTTTTTAAAGAGTGGCTTAAGATCGTAGTCCCCAACCTTTTGGGGCCCCAGAGACAAGTTTCGTGGAAGATAATTTTTCCATGAACCAGTGGAGGAGGGATGGTTTCAAGATGATTTGAGCACATAACATTTATTGTGCCTTTGTTTCTATCTTTATTACAATAGCTCCTCCTGAGGTCATCAGGCATTTGATCCCGGAGGTTGGGGACCCTTGGCTTAAGAGACTTTATCAGCCAAATAAAGCAATTAAAGCAGAAACATAGATTGAGGGCAAACCCATTCAGACACTCACCGGGGCCACAGACCCCCAGCTCCAAGCTTGCCTGCTCACCTCCTCCCAGGCCCCAGCCCATCTCTCTCTGCTGCCACTGCTGAATATGCAACAGTCCTTCTGAGGACTCCTCTGCCTGCTGGCTTTGACAACAACAGATCGTGATTACAAATGGCTTTAGACTGAAGAAAGATCTTTGGTCTTCATTAAGGTTTATTTGTGACTGTTCCAATGGTGGTTTCTGAGGCAGAGAAAGAATGCCGATGTAATTAGGCCCTCCTAATTGCAGTCAGCGCTGATTGCCTGTATTAAAAACATTTGAGGAAGTGTAGCAATTAGAGCTTCGGGAAATATTGTAAAACAAAGTGAAAAGAGGCCTCCGAGTGAAAGGACACAGAGAAGCAGCCATGAGCCCCCTGCCCAGCTGGAGTGGACCCCGAGTGACCCTGGATGGCTGAGCCCGTCGCTCCCAGGCAATGGCTGCAAGAGTCTCGGGAGATAAAGGCATGTTTCCTCCAGTCACCCTCCCGACATGACTGAATTAACCCGTGGAGAGAGAGTTTTGCAAACAGGATAATAATGCCAGGCACATATTAATATACATATATATGCATTTGCTGGCTAAATCCACACAAGAAGCTACAGGATTGTTTCCATTAAAGGTGAAGAAACCCAGGTCCCAGGGACTTGCCTGGTGATCCAGTGGTTAAGGGCTTCCCAGGCGGCTCAGTGATAAAGAATCTGCTGCCAATGCAGGAGACACAGGAGACACGGTTTGGATCTCTGGGTCAGGAAGATCCCCTCGAGAAGGAAACAGCAGTCCACTCCAGGATTCTTGCCTGGGAAATCCCATGGACAGAGGAGCCTGGCAGGCAAAGAGTTGGACATGACTGAGTGACTGAGCAAGCACGCACATCAGTGGCTGAGACTCTGTGCTTCCACTGCCAGGGCTGTGAGTTCAATCCCTGCTCAAGGAATTAAGATCCCACATGCCACTTGATACAGCCAAAAGAAAAAACACCACCAAAAGCAAAAACAAACCAAAAAACACTCCTGAGGTCGTCACTGAAAAGAAAATAGAAAACTTTTCAAGGTCATGTACATAGGAGTCAGATCCCAATTCAATGCGCATGCCCATGCTGCTAAGTCACATCAGTCATGCCCGACTCTGTGTGACCCCATAGAAGGCAGCCTACCAGGCTCCTAGTCAAGGACCTGCAATCTCTCAGCTGGAGGACACAAACCCCACCAGCCACTTAGTGGACACGAAACTTCTTCCTCTGTGCCTGATTGTCCTAATAGTCAGCCTGGTTGTGCTGGGATCCACGTTTTCCAGACTCGCCTTCCCTGAGTGCTTCCAGGTTAGAGTTGCCCATTCTTCTGAATGTTCACCGTGGTCAGAGATGTTGCCAGGTTTCAGTTTTCCCCGGCTCAGCTCTGTACACTGCATCCAGCCCTTCTCCTGAATGCCCCCCGGACCCGCTGACCCACAGTGACCCCATCACCGCCGCATGCTTCACTGAGCATGCGCAGAGGCCGCAGCTAAAGAACGAACAGCTCCCCTCGGGTTTCTGCACCAGCTCTTCTGTGGTCTCGCTACTAGAGCCGGACGTGGCCAGCTTCCGGGCTTTCTGACAATCTCTGACCCATTCACCCGTGTCCTTGCTTCGAGTGAGCGCCTTTGCTGATTCCCCCATGCCCTTTTTTGAACTCTTAATTCCCAAGTTCCTTCCACAGTTGGGTAACGTCAAATTCTTTTAATTCCTGGTAACCTAACATGCATCATGGTTCTGCTTTTCTGATTGGACCCTGATGGATACAGCACAGAAGGGCAGGGGGAGCTCTCCAGGATGTTGGAAATGTTCTATATCTTGATCTGGGCAGTGATTACATGAACACTTTACATATATATGTTTTTAATTAATTAAACTGTATTCTTAAGACATTCACATTTTACCATTCAAATGTGCATCTAAATGCGTGCGTGCGTACATGCTCAGTAGAGTCTGACTCTTTTTGACTCCATGGACTGTAGCCCGCCAGGCTCCTCTGTCCAAGGGATTTCCCAAGGAAGAATTCCAGAGCGGGTTGCCATTTCCTCCTCCAGGGGATCTTCCTGGCCCAGCGATCAAACCCGTCTCCTGCATCTCCTGCGTCTCCTGCATTGACAGGCAGATTCTTCACCACTGAGCCACTTTGGGAAGCTAAGCATCTCTATAATTTTTTTTAAAGAGTGGCTTAAGATCGTAGTCCCCAACCTTTTGGGGCCCCAGAGACAAGTTTCGTGGAAGATAATTTTTCCATGAACCAGTGGAGGAGGGATGGTTTCAAGATGATTTGAGCACATAACATTTATTGTGCCTTTGTTTCTATCTTTATTACAATAGCTCCTCCTGAGGTCATCAGGCATTTGATCCCGGAGGTTGGGGACCCTTGGCTTAAGAGACTTTATCAGCCAAATAAAGCAATTAAAGCAGAAACATAGATTGAGGGCAAACCCATTCAGACACTCACCGGGGCCACAGACCCCCAGCTCCAAGCTTGCCTGCTCACCTCCTCCCAGGCCCCAGCCCATCTCTCTCTGCTGCCACTGCTGAATATGCAACAGTCCTTCTGAGGACTCCTCTGCCTGCTGGCTTTGACAACAACAGATCGTGATTACAAATGGCTTTAGACTGAAGAAAGATCTTTGGTCTTCATTAAGGTTTATTTGTGACTGTTCCAATGGTGGTTTCTGAGGCAGAGAAAGAATGCCGATGTAATTAGGCCCTCCTAATTGCAGTCAGCGCTGATTGCCTGTATTAAAAACATTTGAGGAAGTGTAGCAATTAGAGCTTCGGGAAATATTGTAAAACAAAGTGAAAAGAGGCCTCCGAGTGAAAGGACACAGAGAAGCAGCCATGAGCCCCCTGCCCAGCTGGAGTGGACCCCGAGTGACCCTGGATGGCTGAGCCCGTCGCTCCCAGGCAATGGCTGCAAGAGTCTCGGGAGATAAAGGCATGTTTCCTCCAGTCACCCTCCCGACATGACTGAATTAACCCGTGGAGAGAGAGTTTTGCAAACAGGATAATAATGCCAGGCACATATTAATATACATATATATGCATTTGCTGGCTAAATCCACACAAGAAGCTACAGGATTGTTTCCATTAAAGGTGAAGAAACCCAGGTCCCAGGGACTTGCCTGGTGATCCAGTGGTTAAGGGCTTCCCAGGCGGCTCAGTGATAAAGAATCTGCTGCCAATGCAGGAGACACAGGAGACACGGTTTGGATCTCTGGGTCAGGAAGTTCCCCTCGAGAAGGAAACAGCAGTCCACTCCAGGATTCTTGCCTGGGAAATCCCATGGACAGAGGAGCCTGGCAGGCAAAGAGTTGGACATGACTGAGTGACTGAGCAAGCACGCACATCAGTGGCTGAGACTCTGTGCTTCCACTGCCAGGGCTGTGAGTTCAATCCCTGCTCAAGGAATTAAGATCCCACATGCCACTTGATACAGCCAAAAGAAAAAACACCACCAAAAGCAAAAACAAACCAAAAAACACTCCTGAGGTCGTCACTGAAAAGAAAATAGAAAACTTTTCAAGGTCATGTACATAGGAGTCAGATCCCAATTCAATGCGCATGCCCATGCTGCTAAGTCACATCAGTCATGCCCGACTCTGTGTGACCCCATAGAAGGCAGCCTACCAGGCTCCTCCATCCCTGGGGTTCTCCAGGCAAGAACACTGGAGTGGGTTGCCATTTCCTTCTCCAATGCAGGAAAGTGAAAAGTGAAAGTGAAGTTGCTCAGTCGTGTCCGACTCTTAGCGACCCCATGGGCTGCAGCCTACCAGGCTCCTCTGTCCATGGGATTTTCCAGGCAAGAGTACTGGAGTGGGGTGCCATTGCCTTCTCTGTGCATGCCCATAGCTAATACATAATTCTGTGTCTTTCTCATTCCCAATGAACTGGTTCCTCTCACCATCGGCACCCCAGCAAGGCAGGCTTGCTTATGAGTTCACACCATCCCCTCCCAACAACCCTTTATCATGTCCCCTTAAAGAATCTCTTCCAACCATCCAACCAGCTAACAAGTCCTCTTGCTCTGCTAGCCCTCCTTCATGCTTCCTGAGAAGGAGCTCTTGGAATTTTCTAAACTCCTCCTCCCAGGAAGATGAGAGGTCCAAGGTCTTTCATCTGTCCCTGCATTTCTACCTCAGAGAATTCAAATCATGCTCATAGATCATCTCCAAAAGTCCAATCACCAAAGTCTCCTTTTGCTCTTGCCCCAGGGTGCCTCACTATGCTTTAATGGGAATGTAAGTAACATGAGGGAAGAGATTTGGGGCCTGTTTTCTTTCCTGCTGTAAATCTGGCACTTAGAAGAGCAACTAGCACATAGCGAAAGCGAAAGCGAAGTCGCTCAGTCGTGTCCGACTCTCAGCGACCCCATGGACTACAGCCCACCAGGCTCCTCCGTCCATGGGATTTTCCAGGCAAGAGTACTGGGACGTGTATGCGTGCCTGCTGAGTCGCTGCAGTGGTGTCTGACTCTTTGCAACCCTATGGACTGTAGCCCACCAGGCTCCTCTGTCTATGAGATTCTCCAGGCAAGAATACTGGTGTGGTTTACCATGCCTTCTTCCAGGGGGTCTTCCCGACCCAGGGATCAAACCCACGTCTCTTAGCATCTCCTCCATTGGCAGGTGGATTCTTTACCACTAGCACCACCTGGAGGCCCAATAAACCATCACCAAATGAATGGACACTTTCTTTTATCCAACCAGAAATACGTCCTCTACATGTCTCAGCATCCCTTGGCACATGGTACTGTCTCAGTTGGGAGAAATGCCTTCTCTGTGTCCCTTTGTATCCAACACTTTCCCTAGAATCATACCTTCATGCCTTTCAGCCTAGCCCAGATGGATTCATATGGCCACGGCTTTAGCCCAGAAAGCATTTTTATTTCTGAAGCCTGACCTATAAGAAGATTACCTCTATGTCACGGGCCCAGTACCACCCCAGACAAAGTTGTTCTCAAGCTCACTCGTGTGGAGGAGCCTTGAAGAGGAGGCATTTCACCTCACCTTGTACTATGTCCATCAGGAAACAAGATTAAAACTTTACATCCATCTCCTAACTGGAATTGTCTCCACTCCCACACACCCACCCCCCGCAAGAAATACTGGTCCATTAAGTAAGGAATGCTAATTGCTTACTCACCTCCCACTGACACTGATGACAGACTTAGTTAAGGGTTTTTATTAAGGCCCATTAAAGGGAAGCCTGTGTGGCAGGCTTCTGCGTTGCTTGGAAAGGAGAGACTGCACATGGATGCTTAGGGGGTGGAATAGGGTGAAAAGCAGAAGAAGGTGCAGGTGAATGAGGACACAGATGATTCGGGGAGAGGGGTGGGCTGCTGATAAAAGTGCAAGTAACAGAGACCACGTAACTCAGAGACGGTTTTGCTTTTTAAATCTCCCACTAAGTATTTATCTATTTAAAGATTTTTTTCACATGGGCCATTTTTAAAGCCTTTATTGAATTTGTTACAGTATATTAATTTATTTTTAATTGGAGGATAATTGCTTTACACTATTGTGTTGGTTTCTGCCATATATCGACTTGAATCAGCCAGATGTAGAGAACACATCTGGCTTGTGGACACAGTGGGGCAGGAGGAAGGAGGGGGTACAATGAATTGGGAGAGTAACATCGAAACACATACATTACCATATGCAACACAGATAGCCAGTGGGATTTGCTGTATGACGCAGGCAGCTCAAAGCCAGTGCTCTTGCACTACAGTGTTGTTTCTGTTTTATGTTCTGAGTTTGTGGCTGTGAGGCATGTGGGATCTTGGTTTCCCAATCAGGAATCCAATCTGTATCCCCTGGGAGCCTAAGTACTCAATTCAGTTCAGTTTAGTTCCTCAGTTGTGTCCGACTCTTTGCGACCCCATGAATAGCAGCACGCCAGGCCTCGCTGTCCATCACCAACTCCTGGAGTTCACCCAAACTCACGTCCATTGAGTCAGTGATGCCATCCAGCCATCTCATCCTCTGTTGTCCCCTTCTCCTCCTGCCCCCAATCCCTCCCAGCATCAGAGTCTTTTCCAATGAGTCAACTCTTTGCATGAGGTGGCTAAAGTACTGAAGTTTCAGCCTCAGCATCAGTTCTTCCAATGAACACCCAGGGCTGATCTCCTTTAGGATGGACTGGTTGGATCTCCTTGCAGTCCAAGGGACTCTCAAGGGTCTTCTCCAACACCACACTTCAAAAGCATCAATTCTTCGGCGCTCAGCTTTCTTCGCAGTCCAATTCTCACATCCATACATGACCACAGGAAAAACCATAGTCTTGACTAGACAGACCTTTGTTGGCAAAGTAATGTCTCTGCTTTTCAATATGCTATCTAGGTTGGTCATAACTTTTCTTCCAAGGAGTAAGCATCTTTTAATTTCATGGCTGCAGTCACCATCTGCAGTGATTTGGGAGCCCCAAAACATAAAGTCTGACACTGTTTCCACTGTTTCCCCATCTATATCCCATGAAGTGATGGGACCTGTCCAACTCTTTGGACCCTGTGGACTGTAGCCCACCTGGCTCCTCTGTCCATGGGATTCTCCAGGCAAGAATGCTGACATGGGTAGCATTCCTTTCTCCAAGGGATCTTCCTGACCCAGGGATCAAACCCTCATCTCCTGCATCATAGGAGGATTCTTTATCCCCTGAGTCACCTGGGAAGCCCCAGCATCTTTTGCATTGGAAGGCAGTCTTAACCACTGGACAGGGACGTCCTTCAGAAATGCTTTTGAAATGAAATATTTCACTGTTAATTTAAAAGAAATTCAATCTTTATTGATTACTATGTGCCAGGTACCACTCGAAACACTTCATGTGCATTGCTGCATTTATCCTCATGGGAAGGAGAGGCCTAAAGAGTCAAAGTAACTTGTTCAAAGTCCCCTGGCTAGTCCATCTATTTCTACAGTATATATTCCAGAACACTATATGTGGAGGGCAGGAGTGGGAGGCTGGTGGGCTTTACCACGTCTGGAAACTTCTCTACCACATACCTGTCCTTTGATTCATTCTGCAAATAACTGGCTGACTGCCTACAGTAAACTAATAACACACTCTGTATTCAGTATATAAGTTCAGTTCAGTTCAGTTGCTCAGTCATGTCCGACTCTTTGCAACCCCATGGACTGCAACATGCCAGGCTTCCCTGTCCATCACCAACTCCTAGAGCTTGCTCCGACTCAGGTCAATCGAGTTGGTGATGTCATCCAACCATCTCATCCTCTGTCATCTCCTTTTCCTCCTGCCTTCAATCTTTCCCAGCATCAGGGGCTTTTCTAATGATTTGGCTCTTTCCATTCAGGTGGCCAAAGTATCAGAGTTTCAGCTGCAGCATCAGTCCTTCCAGTGAATATTCAGGGCTGGTTTCCTTTATGATTGATTGGTTTGATCTCCTTGCAGACTCCTCTCAAGAGTCTTCTCCAACATCACAGTTCAAAAGCATCAATTCTTTGGTGCTCAACTTTCTTTATGGTCCAACTCTCACATCCATACATGACTACTGGAAAAACCATAGCTTTGACTAAAAAGACCTTTGTCAGCAAAGTAATTTCTCTGCTTTTTAATATACTGTCTAGGTTGATCACAACTTTTCTTCCAAGGACCAAGCGTCTTTTGATTTCATGGCTGAAGTCACCACCTGCAGTGATTTTGGAGCCCAAGAAAATAAAGTCTGTCACTGTTTCCATTGTTTCCCTATCTATTTGCCATGAAGTGATGGCACTTACATGCTCATTATATAAGTAGCATATTAGAAAATTCCTTTGGAGATTGGCTGTTATGACATACGGAATATAAACACCTGTTACCCCTAAACCCATGAAACAAATTCATAACAGCACAGGAAAGCAAGAAAGTTATCATCATCAGATGGTCAGAAATTTTAAGTCAAAGATAAAACTTAGAAGGGACTTCCCTGGTGGTCCAGTGGTTAAGACTCCACACTTCCAAAGCAGGGGGTGCAGTTTTGATCCCTGGTCAGAGAACTAAGATCCCATATGCAGCATGGCACAGCCAATAAATAAATACATCTTTTTAAAAAGCAGAAGTTGGGAAATAGACAACATATACACTACAGGTAAACAAAACTAGAGGATCATCATCACAAAATTAGCAACAGAATCACTGGAAAAGGAAGGAATATATGGAGATAAACTCCAAGCTCAGAGGCAAGGGAAAGAAGGGTGGCTCCAGGAGTACTTGTCAAGGTGATTAACTGGGGAGATACAACAACTATGTCAGGTCTCTGAGAAGATAACCAGGTAAGAGCTCTGAGAAGTAAGATGAATTTTAACAGTCCCATGCTGCTGCTGCTGCTGCTAAGTCACTTCAGTTGTGTCCAACTCTGTGCGACCCCATAGATGGCAGCCCCCCAGGCTCCTCTGTCCCTGGGATTCTCCAGGCAAGAACACTGGAGTGGGTTGCCATTTCCTTCTCCAATGCATGAAAGGAAAAGGGAAAGTGAAGTCGCTCAGTTGTGTCCGACTCTTAGCGACCCCATGGACTGCAGCCTACCAGGCTCCTCTGTCCACGGGATTTTCCAGGCAAGAGTACTGGAGTGGGGTGCCATTGCCTTCTCCGAAAAGTCCCATACATGGATGTAAAGTATCAAGAATAAAGAGAAAAATCCTAAAATTTTCCAGAAAGAAGAAAAAGGTCACTTAAAATCACTGTCCTTTGTCTTCCTCCCACCTGTTTTTATTTTTAAACGAAGAAACTTTAGATTTTTGAATATGTATGAGTACAGGATGAAGGTGTAACAGACATGGGAGGGCATAATTCATATAGCAAGAACCTGCTGAGGTGGATTACACTGAGAAATTCTTGCCCTCTAAAATAAGGAAGAAAATCCTAAGGATGGGTGAAGAAGAACTCAGTTTCAGGGTAGATGGTCAGAAAATTGAGAAAGCTTATGCTCTGGTAGCCTCTGTTCTTTTTATTTTGAATAGTTACTGTGTGTCAACCACTGTTCTTAACGCATCATTCCTCATTTGAATCTCAAAACAATCTGCACACAGATTGGAGAAAACCATAGTATCTATATCAAAGGAAGAGTATAGAAATATAGTTTAAACATCTATCAATTAACAATAAAAATCAAACAACTCAACTTTTTAATTAATTAATTTTACTTTATTTATTTTCGCTGTCTTGGATCTTCGTTGCTGCATGTGGGCTTCCTCTAGTTGTGGCGAGCAGGGGCTGCTCTCTAGTTGCCTGCACAGGCTTCTCATTGCAGTGGCCTCTCCTGTTGCAGAACGTGGGCTCTAGGCACACAGGCTTCAATAGCTGTGGTGCATGGATTTAGTTATTCCCCGGCACGTGGGATCTTCCTGGACCAGGGACTGAACCCCTGTACTCGCATTGGCAGGCAGATTCCTAACCACTGAACAGCAAGGAAGCCCTTGTTTCTCTTTTTTTTTTGGTTGTGGTGGATCTTCATTGCACACAGGCTTTATCTAGCTGTGGCAAGCCGGGGCTACCCTCTAGTTGCCTGCACAGGTTACTCATGGCGGTGACTTCTCTCGTGAAGCACAGGCTCTAGGCGCATGAGCTTAAGTAGATGCAGCTCATGGGCTCAGGCTTAGTAGTTGAGGCACACAGGTTTAGTTGCTCTGAGGCATGTGGATCTTCCCAGACCAGGGACTGAACTGGTGTCTCTTGTATTGCAAGGAAGTTTCTTAACCAGTGGACCACCAGGGAAGCCCCTAAACAACTCAGTTTTTTTAACTGAGCAAAATTCATGAACAAAATTCACAGGAGAAAATATATAATAGCCAACAAGCACATGAAATGATGCTCAGGATTGTTAGCCATCAGGCCAATGCCAAAGCACAGTGAGATACTGCTTCAAACCTATGAGAATGGTAAAAATCATATGCTGACAAGAATATGGAGCAACTGGAATTCTCATACATTGCTGTGAGAATGCAGAGTCATGCAACCGTTTTGAACTATTTGGAAATTTTTTATAAAGTTAAAGATGTATTTATGCATGCACGTGTGTTCAGTTGTGTCCAACTCTTTTGTAACCCCATGGACGGTAGCCCACCAAGTTCTTCCATCCATGGAATTTTCCAGGCAAGAATACTTTCTTGCCATTTCATTCTCCAGGGGATCTTCCCAATCCAGGGATTGAACCCACATCTCCTACATTGGCAGGCAGATTCTTTGCCACTGAGCCACCTGGGAAGCCCAAAGATACATCTGTATGATCCAGAAATTCCATGCCTAGGTATTTATCCATGACAAATGAAAACATACTTCTATTAAAAGGCAGGTACACAATTGTTCATAGTAACCCGGGTCATAATAGTGGCCCAAACTGGAGACAATTCAAAATGCCCATCAAGTGGAGGACATATTACAAATTGTAGTGTATTCACACAATGGGATACTACCCAACAATACAAAGTAATAAACCATTAACATCCACAATAGCATGGGCGAATCTCAAAAACATGTGCTGAATTCAAGAAAGTAGTTATAAAAGAAAACATACTGCATGGTTGTGCTTATATGAAATCTAAGAACAGGCTAAACAAATATACAATGACAGAAAAAAAACAGATTCACTTAGAAAGAGGTACAAGTGAGTTTTCTGGGTGATGGTAATGCTTCATTTCTTATTTTCAGATGGTTGTTACACAAATGTATACAATAGTCAAAATTCATCAAAGTAAACACTTGACGTGTACATCTTAGTTTATATATATTGTGCTTTACTTTAAAAATGAATATTTTAAAACCCTGCAAGTTGGGTTTTACAGGTGAAACACAAAAGTTCAAAGAACTCAAGATACCAGCCTACAATCACAAAGTAAGTGAGTGGAATGGTGGAGTTATAATTCAAAGACATATCTGACTGATTCTAAAGGCCATGAACCATCCTAAAACCACTATATTAAACCATTCCAAAACTCTTCTGCTAAGGCAATTAGGCAAGAAAAAATAAAAGGGATCCCACTTGGTAAGGAAGATGTGCCACTATTTTTATTTGCAGAAAATACAGAAAATTCTTAGGAATACACACACACACAAACTATTAGAACTAACAGATATAGCAGCATTGTGTAATATAAGAGAAATACATTAAAAATTAACTGTATTTCTATATAGTAGCAATGAACAATACAAAAATGAAATTAAGAAAAATCACAAAAATTAAAATCGCCTGAAAAAGAATAAAGTACTTAGAAATAAACTGAACAAAAGAAGTGCAAAACTTGTACACTGTAGAACATTGCTCAAAAAAATAAGACCTAAAGAAAAGAAGAGACTTCCTATATTCATGGATCAGAAGACCTAATATAGTTCAGATGGCAATATTCACCAACTGATCTATGGATTTGGCAGAATCCCTATCAAAATCCCAGCAATCTTTTTGCAGAAATTGTCAGAATAACCTTAAAATTCATATAGAAATTCAAGGAACTCAGAATAGTCAAACAATCTAGAAAAAGAAGAACAAAGCGAGAAGACTCAGAACTCTTGGTTTCAGACCTGGAACAAAGTTACACTATGAAGACAGTGTAGTACTGGCAAGAGGGTAAGTAGATCAATGCAACAGAATTGAAAGGCTAGAGAAAAATCCTTACATGTGGAGCGATTGATTTTCAACAAGCTTGCCAACACAATTCAATGAGTAAAGAAGTCTTTCAACATATGATGCTGTGACAAATGGATATCTACATGCAAAAGAATCAAGTTGGACCCAATTCACACCACATATGAAAATAAACTCGAAATGGATCATACCTAAAAGCAAGAGCTGAAACTATAAAACTTATAAAGAAAACACTGGAGTTAATCTTCAATGCCTCAAGTTAGGCAGTGGTTTCTTAGCTATGACACAAAAAGCCAAAGTAATAAAAAAGAAGTAGATACATTACACATCATCAAAATTAAAAATTTTGTGCTTCAAAGGACACCAAAAAGAAAAGAAAAAGACAGGAATTCCCTAGTGCTCCAGTGGTTAGGACTTGGCACTTTCATTGTCAAGGGTCCAGGTTCAGTTCCTATTCAGGGAACTAAGATCCTATAAACTGCACGGTATGGACAAAAAGAAACACACACACACACAAAGACAACCCTTAGATTGGGAGATACTCGGAAATATCTGATAAAAAAAACTTGTACCCAGATGATATAAAAAACTATTACTACTTAAAAATAAAAACCCAAATAACCTAATTTTAAAGTGGACAAGGGTATAAGTTTGACAGGAAAAGATTAGTCATTAGCTTTTGCCGATCAAAAACAATAGTGAGATATCACCAAAATATAAAAGACAGACAATCACAAATGTTAGCAAGAATGTGAAAAACCTGGAACACTTATACATTGCTGATAGGATTGCAAAATGGGGCAGCTGCTTTGAAAAACTGTCAGTTTCTCAAAAGTGACCATATGACCTAGCAATTCAATAGTTGTTCAGTCACTCAGTCCTATCCAACTCTTTGCTACCCCATGGACTGCAGCACCCCAGGCTTCCCTGTGCTTCACCATCTCCCCGAGCTTGCTCAAACTCACGTCCACTGAGTCGGTAATGCCATCCAACCATCTTATCCTCTGTCATCCCCTTCTCCTCCTGCCCTCAATCTTTCCCAGCTTCAGGGGCTTTTCTAATCAGTCGACTCTACGCATCAGGTGGCCAAAGTATTGGAGCTTTGACTTCAGCATCAGTCCTTCCAATGAATATTCAGGACTGATTTCCTTTAGGATGAACTGGTTGGATCTCCTTGCAGTCCAAGGGACTCTCCAGAGTCTTCTCCAACACCACAGTTCAAAAGCATCAGTTCTTCAGCACTCAGCCTTCTTTATGGTCCAATTCTCATATCCATATACAACTACTGGAAAAACCATACCTTTGACCACACGGACTTTGTTGGCAAAGTAATGTCTCTGCTTTTAATATGCTGTCTAGATTTGTCACAGCTTTTCTTCCAAGGAGCAAACGTCTTTTAATTTCATGGCTGCAGTCACCACCAGCAGTGATTTTGGAGCCCAAGAAAATGAAGTCTCTCACTGTTTCCACTATTTCTCCATCTATTCGCCATGAAGTGATGGGACCAGACACTATGATCTTAGTTTTTACAAGTTGAATTTTGAGCCAGCTTTTTCACTCTCCTCTTTCACCTTCATTAAGAAGTCCCTCTTTACTTTCTGCCATAGGGTGGCGTCATCTGCATATCTGAGGTTACTGCTATTTCTCCCGGCAATCTTGATTCCAGCTTGAGCTTCATCCAACCCAACATTTTACATGATGTACTCTGCATAGAAGTTAAATAAGCTGGATGACAATATACAGCCTTGAGGTACTCCTTTCCCAATTTTGAACCAGTCTGTTGTTCCATGTCTGGTTCTAACTGTTGCTTCTTGACCTGCATACAGGTTTCATAGGTGGCAGGGAAGGTGGTCTGGTATTCCCATCTCTTTAAGAAGAGACTCTTAAGAGAGTCTTTTCCACAGTTTGTTGTAGTAATCATACCTCCAGTAGTCATGAATGGATGTGAGAGTTGGACCATAAAGAAAGCTGAGCATGGAAGAACTGATGCTTTTGAACTGTGGTGTTGGGGAAGACTCTGGAGAGTCCCTTGGACTGCAAGGAGATCCAACCAGTCTATCCTAAAGGAAATCATTCGTGAATATTCATTGGAAGGGCTGATGCTTAAGCTGAAACTCCAATACTTTGGCCACCTGATGTGAAGGACTGACTCACTAGAAAAGACCCTGATGTTGGGAAAGATAGAAGGTGGGAGGAGAAGGGGAATTACAGAGGATGAGATGGTTGGATGGCATCACTGACTTGATGGACATAAGTTTGAGTAATCTCTGGGAGTTGGTGATGGACAGGGAAGCCTGGCGTGCTGCAGTCCACGGGGTCACAAAGAGTTGGACACGACTGAGCTACTGAACTGAACTTTATTTGGCTGTGCTGGGTCTTAGTTGTGGTACATGGGATCTTTAACTGTAGCATGTGACATCTAGTTCTGGGACCAGGGATCAAACCTGGGACCCCTACATTAGGAGCATGAAGTCTTAGCCACTGGGCCACCAGGGAAGTCCCTGGGATTTCTTTTTGGAGTTATAAAAACATTCCAAAATTAGATAGTGGTGATGATTATGCAAATTTGTGAATACATAAAAAATCATTGGGAACTTCCCTGATGGTCCAATGGCTAAGACTACACACTCCCAATGCAGGGGGCCAGGGTTCAACCGCTGATCAGAGAACTAGATCCCATATGCCACAACTAAGATCCAGGGCAGCCAAATAAAAAATAAGCAAATATTTTTAAAAAGTCATTGAATTGTATACTTTAAAGGGATGAATTTTATGGTATATGAATTATATCTCAATAGAGCTGTTATTTTAAAAATTCATCTTCTGGAGAAGAGGGGAGAGTTGGGCACGGGATAGAGTACAGAGGGCTCCAAGTGAGTAATGGGGTTTGAAATCAATGGCAATAGGCGTGTAATGGGATTTCTGAGCAGTGATGAGGCCGGGTCTGTGATGCAATACCACAAAATTGTCATGGCACCCATCTGCATGGCTGGGAGAATTTCACACCCATGCCTTCAGCCACAAGCACAGAAGCCCCAGGCATTGGAGCGCGATCCCCAAAGTGGGTACCACGCCAGGCATCATCCAGTTGGAAGAGGCAGGGGGTACCTGAAACTCCTTCCTGCCCACATCCAAACACCCGGCTTTCACACCCAACAAGGAGAAAGCTGAGGACTTGGCTCACTATTTCTCAAGGAGAATTTCTGGAACGAAAATATCTCCTAAACCTGCTGCCTAAGCATCAGGCAGGAGAAAGAATAAAAAGAGAAAAAGAAAAGGAAGGCATTTTCCTAGTAATTAAATCTGAATTATTCACAACCTGTTAGACACTTTTTTTTCCCCCTCTGATTTAGAAGAATACATTTTCATTTTCCCCCTAAGTCCTAAACGCCTTTGCAATTCAGTTGAAATTTTGGCTAAGAGTTTTCAATTTAGATGGGCGCCCTAGGCTACCCCCTCACCTGTGTCATTAACCAGTTCAGCCCTCCCCCAATTCAACTTGCACTTTCAAAGGGGCTGGTTTTACCTAATGCCTTAATCCTCCTCCTCGACTAATTCCTCCCTGGATTGTGTGTTGTGAACATTCTTTAAATTGTTTCAAGTGACCTAGTTTCAACTAACTGAGGCTTAGTAGGGGATTTACTGATCAAGGTAACTCAACCTGAGAAAGATGAGGAAGCAGCTGCCCTCATTGATAATAAAACTGGGAACTCAGGTACTTTCTGCTCCTGTGATCTGCCCATCCAGCCCACATCCCCACCACACATACACCACTCCCTGCTGGGTAGGCGGTACTTTCTTTTCTTCACATCTGTTTTCTCCATGAAGCTGAAAGCGTGGCAGTCAGCGGTGGCCAAGCTTATACCTCCTGGGCTTCACCCTCCTTCCCCTAGTTTGAATTCAGAAATCTGTAGGGAGGCTTCTGATTTTCTTGTCTCAGGCCTGATAGCCAAAGGAACAGGGTATGTTGTGGTTGGCAAACCCCACTAAAAACCATTTTTGTTGGGACTTCCCTGGTGGCCCAGTGGTAAAGAATCCGTATGGCAATGCAAGGTAGGTAGGTTCAATCCCTGATGGGGGAACTAAGATCCCACATGCTGTGGAGCAACTAAGCTTGTGCTTCTGAGCAGCTATTGAGCCCCGATGCCACAACTAGAGAGTCCACATCAGTGTCCCCCAATCGAAAGATCCGACATGATGCAACAAAGATTCTGTATGCAGCAACTACGGCCCAACGCAGCCAAATAAATGGACTTATTCTGTCATGCTAGTTCACCAAACCCTATGGTGCAGCTCTTCCCATCAAGAAGTGGGAGTTTTTCTCTGCTTTCTTACCTATAAGGTAAATACTATGTCCACTTTATAAGAAAACTGAGCCCCAGATCAACAAAGCCATGCCTGAATTTCTTGTCTGGCCTCTAGTCAATTTCTATTAATTAGGGAAGGCCAAGAACCCTGGTGGGTATCAATTTGGGGGACTGCAAACAGGCATTCAAGCTCATGGGGGCAGCCTCAAGTGGGACAGTGAAAGGAAAGAAGCAGGCCCACCCTAGCAACATTTAAGAGGGAACACAATAGGGTTCAGTGAATTAGAGTGAGAGAAAGCCAAGGAGACAAAAGATTTGAGGGCTGGTGAGAGTGTCACTAAGAGTCTGACTGTGCAATCCAGGTGGGAAGGGAAGTTTGGGAAGGACTGAAGAATGGGAAGGTCAAACTGCAGGTCTATTGGGATTGATTGGGTAGAACAGGGGGTATCATCAAAACAGACTTTTGGAGTTTGAGTTTTCGGAATTAGAACAGGGTGCCGTAGAAGGAAGGTGATGGGAGTTTTCCAAGCGCCAAGGTTCACTTTATTGATTGATTTTTGGCTGTACCTGATCTTCACTGCTGCCTGCGGGCTTTCTGTAGTGGTGGGGGCTACTCTCCAGCTGTGGTGTGTAGGCTTCTCATTGCAGTGGCTTCTCTTGCTGTGTGCAGGCTCTAGAGTGTGCAGGCTTCGGTAGCTGTGGCACACCAGCTTAGCTGCTCCTCGGCATGTGGACGCTTCCTAGTGTGCACATGCGTGCTCAGTCGCTAGGTCATGTCCAACTCTTTGTGACCCCATGAACTGTAGCTCTCCAGGCTCCTCTGTCCAAAGGGATCAAGCCCATATCCATTGCATTGGCAGGCAGATTCTTAACCCCTGGACCACCAGGGGAGTCCCCCTGATCAACTTTTAATTTACGGTGCCTTCTAAGACAGAGTGAGAGTCCTGAGGGTGAAAAGATACCTGGTTCATCTTTGTAATTATCTCTCCTCCTCCACGTTCCTCATCTAGTTCAGTGGATGGATGAGGACTGTATCCACGGTTGGTCTCAAGCTTAACAACTTTACCTGGGAAGCTTTTTAAACTCCGCAGGCCGAACTGCACCCAGACCACTCTACACGGTACCTCTGTGGGTGAGACCCAGGCAGCAATACTTTTTAAAGCTCCCTGGTCTATTCCAATGTGCAGCCAAGGTTGATGCAGCTCATGTGTCACAGTGCTTCTGAATTCTCCCTCCTTACTAGAATCACCGGGAAAGCTTTATAAATATGCAGAGGCCTGGGCCTCATCCCCAGAGATCTGGTGTTCACTGGCCTGGAGTAGGGCTCTTGTAGATATATTTTTTAAAAGCTCTCCAGACACTTTGAATGTGCAGTCAGTGTTGAGAAGCACCAGCTTAGCACGTAGAATGCAGTTTGACAAATGCTCATATTGAATCCAATCACTACTTCCATCCGTACCGTCTCTTCTGAGCCAAAAGGCGATCAACCCAATGAGCTGCTGTGTGTGGCCTCCTATGTGCATCCCAGATGCCTCAAACTCAAAGTCCAAGAATAAACTCAATCTCCCAACATCCCTTGCAGGCCAGTGAGGGATCTGAGCCTTTTGCTGGGACAGGGAGGTTCTGGGAGCTGGACCCAGGTTTGGGGAACTAATGTTTTCCTGGGGCCACAAGCAGAGAATAAAGGGTAGCTGCAGCGTTTGGGAGATGGCAGTAGGCTCAAAACTTAGAGTTCAAGGAACTGAAGAATAAGATCCAGTTGGAGTCAGAGGGTGTTGGATGGACAGGCAAAGACTCCAGAAAATGATTACAAGTGAAGGACTTTCAGCCTCATAAGGCAAGCACTTCCTAAGTGCTCAATAAATGTTTAGTGAAAGAAACAAACGGTGGAGAAAGAGTCTGGAAACACCAGTGTGGAGAGGATGACAGACTTCATATGAAAAAGTTAGGGACTTCCCTGGAGGTTCAGGGGCTTAGACTCTGTGCTCCCAATGCAGGGGCCCCAGATTCAATCCCTGTCCAGGGAACTAGATCCCACATGCCACAACTAAGAGTTAACATGTTACAACTAAATATCTTGCCTGCTGCAACAAAGATCAAAGATCTTGGGTGCTGCAACCAAAGGCCTGGCACAGCCAAATAAATAAATATTTTTTTCACAAGCCAAATGCTGTTTTTATTTATTTTTTTAAGGTTGAATAGGCAAATATTTTTTAAAAAGAAAGAAAAAGTTAGTGGTATTTGCTCCGCTAGGGAGTTCTCCATTTTTGTGTGCAGAAGAATCTTCTGGAAATTCTCCAACCACACTGGCCTCCTCCTATTCTCTGGTGACTTCAAGCAAATTCCTTCCTCAGGGCTGTTGTATTTGCTGTTCCCTCTGCCTGGAGCACTGTTCCAACCAGACAGTCACATGGCTCACTATCTTCTTTCAGATCTTTAGTCACTCTTTCCCTTCATACTTCCTACCCTCTATCCTGGCTTTATTCTTCTCCCTGGCACTTATGACTAACTAATATACCCTATATTTTCCATACAGATCTATTTGGTGTTTCTTCATTAGTATAGTGTGAAAGTGTTCATGTTCAAAAAAACAGGGATTCCCTGGTGGTTCAGACGGTAAAGAGTCTGTCTATACTGCAGGAGACCCAGGTTCAACCCCTGGGTCAGGAAGATCCTCTGGAGAAGGAAATAGCAACCCACTCCAGTATTCTTGCCTGGAGAATCCCATGGACAGAGGAGCCTGGCCAACTACAGTCCATGGGTCACAAAGAGTCGGACACAACTGAGTGACTACACTCTCTTTTCAAAGTGTTTGTGACTCAGTTGTGTCCAATTCTTTGTGACTCCACGGACTGTAGCCCGCCAGGTTCCTCTGTCCATGGAATTCTCCAGGTGAGAATACTGTAGTGGGTAGCCATGCCATGCCCTTCTCTAGGGGACCTTCTCAACCCAGGGATTGAACCCAAGTCTCCTTCATTTCGGGCAGATTCTTTACCGTCTGAGCCACCAGGGATGCCCTACCTCTGTGCAAATGGGTTTTTGTCTGCTTTGTTCTCTGGCATATCCAGAGCCTACAACAATGCCTGGCAGACGGCAGACACTCAACCAATGAATGAATGAATAGAGCAGTTAAAAGCACAGACACTGCCCCCGGAGATGACGACCCAGCGGGCCTGGATAGGATCCAAGACAGTACATGTGTACCAGGCAGTTCTAAAGGAGATGACTGGAGGCCACACATGAAGAGGTATCTGTGAGAGAAAGAAGACCTTGGGTTTTGTCTGTATACAAGTCCCTTGACATCTGGGTAGAGAGCAGGAGGCTGAGGACCAAGGGGATCAGGATCCCTGCCATCTTTCCTTGTTTCTTCCCTGGGCTGAGCCACATCTCACATCTGGTGATTTGGCAGAGGGAAGCGAGTGTGTGCGCAGAAGGCAGGGATGTGGGTGGCCAGCGCCTCGGAGGACGCCTCACTGTCAGTGCCAAACTGCACTTCTGGGCTGAGTCCCAGGTGGAGGAAGCATGGCTCCTGCCATGGGACAGAGCTGTCAGGATGCGGGAATCTGAGCTTGGCAGGGACTGAGCTGGAACCGCTCAGCGGCACTCCCTTTACCAAAGTCCTGCTTGGATAGCCAGCTTTGGGAGCGCTGGTAAATGTTTAACAACCAGCTCTGGGGGAGTAGGGGGGAGAATGCATGTGTGTCTCTACAAACAAGTTTATTATAAATTTTGCAGCTCTAAAGAAAGTGCATCACATAATTTGCAAATAATAAAATATAAAAGACTCTTGTAAATTACACAAAGCTGATTAATTCTTCCTCAATATTTTATTGTGCTTAAAAACAGTTAACATGAGATGTATCCTCTTAGATTTTTCAGTTAACACATTGTTATCTATGAACACAATATTGTACAGCTGATCTCTAGAACTTATTCCTCCTCTGTAACCGAAATCTTATACTTGATTAAAACCCCCCACCTCCCCTTCCCCCCAGCTGCTGGCAACTCCAGCTCTATGCCTGCATGACTTTATTTTAGATACCTGGTATAAATGAGATCGTTTCCCAGGTGATGCTAGTGGTAAAGAACCTGCATGCCAATAGAGGAGATGAAGGAGATGAGGGATCGATCTCCGGCTCTAGAAGATCCCCTGGAGTAGAAAATGGCAACCTACTCCAGTATTCTTGCCTGGACAATTTCATGGACAGAGGAGCCTGGTGGGCTATAGTCCATGGGGTGGCAAAGAGTCAGACACAATGAGCATGCATGCACGCGCGCGTGCACAGACACACACACAAGTGAGATCATGGGCTTCCCAGATGGCCCTAGTGGTACAGAACCAGTCTGCCAATGCAGGAGAGGTAAGTATTCTTGCCTGGAGAATCCCATGGACAGAGAAGCCTGGCAGGCTATGGTCCATAGGGTGACAAAGAGTTGGATGCGACTGAAGTGACTTAGCGCACACACACACATGAGATCATGCGGTGATTGTCCTTCTGTGACTGGTTTATTTCACTTAGCATGAAGTCCAGGTTTAAGTGTGTTATTGGACACAGTGGCATTTGCTTCTTCTTTAAGGCTGAATGATGTTCCACTGTATGTATATATCGCATTTTTTTATTCATTCATCCACTGATGTACTTTTTGGTTGTTTACTCATCTTGGCTATGGTGACTAGCACTGCAGCGAAATGGGAGTGCAGATAATCTCCTTGAGATCCTGATTTCAGTTCTTTGAGAAGTTAATCCATTTTTTAATCGAGTTATTAGTTATTTTCTACTAAGGTGTAAGAGTTCCTTATATTTTGGATATTATCCTTAAGATAAACGGTTTATGAATATTTTCTCCCATTCCATAGGCTGCCTTTTCACTCTATTGACTGTTTCCTTTACCATGCAGTTAATTCTTTCTTTATTTATTTTACTGTATTTTATTTTACTTTGGCTGTGCACGGACTTCTCATTGCAGTGGCTTCTCTTGTTGTCAACCACAGACTCTAGGGTACTCGGGCTTCAGTAGTTGTGGTCCCCAGGCCCTAGAGCACAGGCTTGATAGTTGCGGCACACAGGCTTAGTTGCTCCTTGGCGTGTGGAATCTTCCTGGATCAGAGATTTAACCCTTGTGCCCTGAAGTGCTATGAAGTTAATTCTTATGAAATGCTTTCGTTGAATTTTGCTGAACTCCTATTACCTAGAGTCAACCTACAGCTACAATTCAATCATGATTTTACAATATTTTGTAGTATTCACAATGTAACCCCTGTAGACACACTTTTATGTTTAGTCTGCATTATTAAAATTTGTATTGCTTTCTAAAGTCTAGACATTTAATCAAGGAAAGAAATCAATCCTTGATTTGAAGCACTGGCTGATTTCCACGGTGTGAATACTCAGCAGCAGCTGATTTCAAGCTATCACTATGATGTCACTGAATGCAGAGCTGGGAGTTGGCTGCCTGTTATGTAGTATTTTCACAATATTTCTGTGACCGTAGGCTAAGCACTATATAGCATATAGGTTATAGACAGATATACATATATGTATGCATGCATTTTTATACTCCAAGAGTATAGGAAATGTAAAACTATCTGGAAGCAATGAGCTGTGAATATTTATTACCTTTAAAAATATAATTTAGTTAATCATAAGTTTATGTAACTTAATTTTTTATATTTTTTTATTGAGGGGCTCAGTCGTGTCCAACTCTTTGCAGCCCCATGAATTTCCACCAGGCTCCTCTGCCCATGGAATTTTCCAGGCAAGAATACTGGAGTGGGTAGCTGTTTCCTACTCCACAGGATCTTCCCAACCCAGGGATCAAACCCACATTCTTGTGTCTCCTGCATTGGCAGGCAGATTCTTTACCACTAGCTCCACCTGGGAAGCCCTGGTGGCTCAAATGGTAAAGAATCCACCTGGCAATGTGGAAGACCTGGGTTTGATCCCTGGGTTGGGAAGATCCCCTGGAGAAGGGAACAGCTATCCACTCCAGCATTCTGGCCTGGAGAATTAGCAAAGAGTAGGACACGACTGACACAACTGAGTGGCTTTCATACATATCACTTGTTTTATCGAGGTAGCATTGGTTTATACCACTATGTAATTTTCATGGGTACAACATGATATTTCTACTTCTGTATATTGCACCATGTGCTCATCAGAAGTTTAGTTTCCATCTGTAACCATACAGTGGATCCCCCAGTTACCTATTTTGCCCTCCTTCTCCCCTGCCCTCTGCCCTTTCTCCTCTGGTAACCACTATTAAGTACAACTTTTTTTTTTTTTTGATGTTTTATATAATTATAACATTTTAACATTTTTAAATTATATGTAACATTTTATAATTATAACATATAACATTTTTATATAACTATATAACATTTTAAAGTCTCTATTGAATGTGTTACAGTATTGCTTCTGTTTTATGGTTTTGTTTATTTTATTTCATTTTTTGGTTGCAAGGCATGTAGAATCTTAGTTCCACAACCAGGGATTGAACCCACATCTCTTGCATGTGGAAGTCTTAACCACTGGACTGCCAGGGAAGTTCCTAACTTCATTTTTTTTTTCTCTTTATTTTTTATTTATTTATTTTTTTACTTTACAATACTGTATTGGTTTTGCACATAACAGTCAGCTTGCAAAAGTCCTGGAAATGTCACCCTCATGTCTTGCGAGCTCCAGTGCACACTAGACAGATCAAGCACTGGGATGAAACCCCAGTTCCATCATGAGAGGCTCCAGATATTACTCACTTATAGGACCAACTGAGGCTCTCCTCAAAGCAGGCTAAGAGCCAGACTGCAGATTTGGGGATTGGGAAATGGTGTGGTCTGCAATATCCATACTCTTTCCATTCTATTTTCTCACCCAGAGCTGGCCATTCCTAAGCCAAGATAATGGGCATGGAGTTAGGGACTCTTGGACTGGGTTCAAATACCAATGATATAGGAAGCAGGGAGATCTTACACTACCAGAGATGTGCTGTTTCCTTCAGGGGGAGTGAAAGGAAAAGGCAATAAAACGGTTGCACACCCAGGAGTTTCTTTTAGGGATTTAAAGCACCATTTTGGACTTCCCTGGTGGTCTAGCTGCAGCTACTGAAACCTACACGCTCTGGAGCTTGTGCTCTGCAACAAAAGAGTAGCCGCTGCCCGCCACAACTAAAGGCCACGTGCCTCAACAAAGATCCAGCGCAGCCAAAAATAAATAAATCAATAAAAAATAGAAAACCATTTTGTTCTAAAATTCAGGTGTTCTCAGGTTAAGACTTCGCCTTCCAATGCAGGGGGTGCAGGCCTCTCCCTAGTCAAGGACCTAAGATCCCCAGTGGCCAAAACACCAAAACATACAGCAGAAGCAATATTGTAGCAAATTCAAAAGAGACTTTTAAAATGATCCACATTCAAAAAAAAAAAAAATCTTTAAAAGACAACAACAACCAAATAGGTAAGGTGGCTTCAGATTTTGGTATCTGGAGAACAAATGATTGCTGGGGATTTGAAAGGAGAATGTCAGAAATTCAAGGATGAATGGAATGACTTTGAAAAACAGGTTTTCATCTTGCAGTCAAGACAGGAATGGTGGGCATGAAAAAGGAAGGAGAAAGATGCCACCTTAATGTGCAGAGTATCAGACCTATCCTGCTTAAAGAGAAAGGAACCAAGGTACTCACTTGAAAAAGCTTAGTGGGGACTTCTCTAGTTAAGACACTGTACTTCCTCTGCGGGAGGTGAAGGTTTGATCCTTGGTCAGAGAACTAAGATCCCACATGTGCTGTGCTTAGTCATTCAGTCATGCCTGACTCTTTGCGACCCCATGGGCCCCAGCCCACCTCTATGGGAATTCTCCAAGCAAGAATACTGGAGTGGGTTGCCATGCCCTCCTCTAGGGGATCTTCCCATACCAGGGACTGAACCCAGGTCTCCCACAATGCAGGTGGATTCTTTACCATCTGAGATACCAGGGAAACCCAAAAATACTGGAGTGGGAAGCCTATCCCTCCTCCAGGGGAACTTCCCAACCCAGGAAATGAACCAGGATCTCCTGCATTGCTGTCTGATTCTTTACCAGCTGAAATCCCACATGCTGAGGGGCAAATAAGCCTCCTGCAGCTCTAGAGCCTTTGCACCCCAACTAGAGAGAAACCCTCATGTCCCAACCAAAAGCCCATGGGCCATGACTAGACCCAGCAGTCAAATAAATAAATAAATATTTTTTAAAATAAAATTTAAAAAATGTAAAGCTAAGGAAATGTAGGGTAGAAAGATACACTGTTCTCCCTGGGCTCCTGAGAGTACAGCAGCTTTAGGCTGGAGAATTGTGTTGGAGGGGAGGTGGGTGGGGCGGGGGGAGAATATCCAGTTTGGACCACTATGGGAATACAAGGTGCCTTTGGAACAGAATGCATAGGCCCAAGGAATTCGAGAATAAGAAACAGCTGCATCAGGCATACTGGAGACCCTGCTTAGGATGGACAATATTTTTCAAAGGGATACAGGTTTAAGATTGGGACTTTGGTGAGAGTAGAGCCATGACATTTTATGGGAATATTACCTTTTAGGAGAAAGCAATGGCAACCCACTCCAGTACTCTTGCCTGGAAAATCCTATGGACAGAGGAGCCTGGTAGGCTGCAGTCCATGGGGTCGAGAAGAGTCGGACACGACTGAGCTACTTCCCTTTCGCTTTTCACTTTCATGCATTGGAAAAGGAAATGGCAACCCACTCCAGCATTCTTGCCTGGAGAATCCCAGAGACGGCAGGTGGGCTGCCGTCTATGGGGTCACACAGAGTTGGACACGACTGAAGCGACTTAGCAGCAGCAGCAGCAGTCAATACAAGGCGTGGAAATTCCCAGGTGATCCAGTGGTTAGGGAGCTTCCCTGGTGGCTCAGATGGTAAAGAATCTGCCTGCAATGTGAGAGACCTGGGTTCGATTCCTGGGTTGAGAAGATCCCCTGGAGGAGGAAATGGCAACCCACTCCAGTATTCTTGCTTGGAGAATCCCCACAGGCAGAGGAGCCTGGTGGGCTATGGTCCATGGGGTCACAAAGAGTTGGACAAGACTGAGCAACTAAGCACCAGTGGTTAGGACTCTGCTTTCACTGCTGTGGACACAGTTTCCTTCCTTGATCAGGGAAATAAGATCCTGCAAGCCAAGAGGCCAAAAAATAAAAATAAAAACGTATAAATGTGAGGGGCTCTGGTTATAAGAGAGGGTGAGGAGTATGTTTCAAGCATCCCCCTGGTGAAGTCAATCACGTGGCTGGGAGATCATTTCTCCCCAAACAATGTTCTCATTACCTTCCTATAGTGCATTTTTCCCTGGTAGGATCTTCCTTTTTCTTCTGCTCTGCTTCTTGTCTGCTCCTCTAGGGTGCACAGCTGGTGAAATTCACTGAGTTCTGAGATGTTCTGTGAGTGAGTGGATCAGTGGTTATATTGTGAATTGCCAGGAAGCTCCCATTTGTCTCTAGAATGTTTGTGCTTTGGACCAGAGCAGGGATTGTAATAATCTTATTTGTCTTGTCCATTCTCTCAATCTGAGCTGTGTAGCATAGTAATCAGCAACCATAGGTAGGTATTTAAACTGAAATGAATTAAAATTAAATGTAACTTAAAATTCAGTTTCTCAGTCTCATTAGCTGCATTCCAAGTGCTTAATAGCATTTATGCTCAGTATACCAGTGTTTCTCCACCTTTTTTTTTTTCACTATTCCTTCTTCTAGGAGTCTTTTTAGGCATTCCCCCCCCCTTCTAGTTTCCACCCCCCACCATGAAAATTTAGTAGCACAGGTATAATATATGCATATGTCATGGTCTGTGCACTTATTGGGAAAGAATTTCCAGACAAGAGGCAGAATGAGAGGAGAACAGAGTTTATCAGAGTGGGAGACACTGTTAGAGGGCTTCCCCAGTAGCTCAGAGAGTAAAGAAGCTGCCTGCAATGCAGGAGACCTGGGTTTGATCCCTGGGTCAGGAATATCCCCTGGAGGAGGGCATGGCAACCCACTCAAATATTCTTGCCTGTTTCATGGACAGAGGAGCCTGGCAGGCTACAGTCCATAGGATCACAAACAGTCAGACACGACTGGGCAACTAACACTTTCACTTTCACACTGTTAGAACAGTGGATGGGCTCCAGGGAGAGCCAGGCCAGATATGGGTCTTTGGTCTGCTTTTATAGCCAGGCAATAGGAATGGGCTTGCCGGTCATTTGCAGATTGGGTGAGGTACATACACATTCCCTACATAGGGTGAGAGAAGAGAAAGACAAATGCATTTCCTTAGGTAGGTAGGAGGGGAGGAGGGGACAGGCCATACTACTCAAGAGGGCTTCAATATTCTGCAACAGTTACAACGTGGCGGAAAGGGAGATAAGGGTCTGGCTTTTTCTGTTCCTGCATTCAAGACCCTTCTCGCTCATCTTGTTCTCTTGTCCTCTTGCTTGCTAAGTCGCTTCAGTCGTGTCCGACTCTGTGCGACCCCATAGACGGCAGCCCACCAGGCTCCCACATCCCTGGGATTCTCCAGGCAAGAACACTGGAGTGGGTTGCCGTTTCCTTCTCCAATGCTCTTGTCCTCAGGGCACCACAGTATCTTGTGTTTCATACATAAAAACAGCAAGATTTGTTTTGCCTCCCCCTCACCCCCCACAACCAGGAACAAATGTTTGCCCCGCTGGAGGCGGTAACGTCCTCATCATGCATGGGCTGGGGCTTCCCTGGTGGCTCAGTGGTGCTGAGCAACTAAGCCCGTGCACCACAACTATTGAGCCTGTGCTCTAGAGCCTGCAAGCCACAACTACGGAAGCCTGTGCGCCCTAGAGCCCCTGCTCCACAGCAAGAGAAGCCCGAGCGCCATAACTAGAGCGTAGACCCCACTCGCCTCAACTAGAGGAAAGCCCGCACAGCAACGAAGACCAGCACAGCCAAAATAAACAAATAAAAGTATTTTATTTTCAGAAACAAGTGTGATCAGAAGCATGTAGGGTTCCCTGAGACCTGAAAAATAAAGAATGCATGTGCTATACAAACCAGGGCCAAGATTAAGGTGAGTTACCATCTGTTCAAAATTTAAGGAGGCACTGACTCCCAGAATTGTACAACTGAAGTGTCAGCATCTGAAGGCAAGAGCTTCCTTAAATTTTGCACCCTGCATGCCTCACTTGCCTCATTCTAGTTCTGATGTTTATATGAGCATTTCCCATTGGAAAATTAACGTAGAGAAAGAAATCTTATTACAGTGGAGTCAGGAGGCCAGAAAGGGGAGTGCTCACAAATATACCTTTCAACATCAATACAGATTCCCAACAGGAAGAGGCTTACCTTGCATCTCTAGCAGGAAGTGATGCTATTTTACTACCACCAGCAGGAGGAAGAGAGATCTTCTCCTTGCCTGGCAACAGCTCAGCCAATGAGAAACTGTCACATCTCAGCCAATGGAAAGCCACTATATTCAAGTTCCCAGCTTTCTACAATGGACATAACAGCCCCTCCCAATTTCCCTTTCTCCTCTATAAGAAAGTTTCCCCTCCTTTTTATATTTAATTTAATTAATTTATTTTCAGCTGGGTTGGATTTTCGTTGCTGAGTGTGGGTTTTCTCTAATTGTGAGTGGGGGCTACTCTCTGGTTGCAGCGCTTGGGCTTCTCATTGCCGTGGCTTCTCTTGTTGCAGAGCACAGGCTCTAGTGTGCTTTGGCTTCAGTAGTTGCAACGCGGGGCAGCATGTGGAATCCTCCTGGACTAAGACTCAAACCCGTGTTCCCTGCATTGGCAGGTGGATTCTTGATTGCTTGTGCTTCCTCCAGCCCAGCATTTCTCATGATGTACTCTGCGTATATGGCAGTTCCATTTCTGACTCTTTGTGACCCTGTGGACTGTAGCCACCAGTCTCCTCTGTCCATGAGATTCTCCAGGCAAGAATACTGGAGTGGCTCTGGCACAAATCACAGCAAGATCCTCTTTGACCCACCTCCCAGAGTAATGGAAATACAAACAAAAATAAACAGTTGGGACCTAATTAAACATAAAAGCTTTTGCACAATGAAGGAGACTATAAGTAAGGTAAAAAGGCAACTTTCAGAATGGGAGAAAATAATAGCAAACAAAACAACTGACTAAGAATTATGCTCCAAAATATACAAGCAGCTCATGCAGCTCAATACCAGGAAGACATACAAGCCAATCAAAAAGTGGGCCAAAGAACTAAACAGACATTTCTCCAAAGAAGACATACAGATGGCTAACAAACACATGAAAAGATGCTCAACATCACTCATTATCAGAGAAATGCAAATCAAAACCACAATGAGGTATCATCTCACACAGGTCAGAATGACTGCCATCAAAAAGTCTACAAACAATAAATGCTGGAGAGGGTGTGGAGAAAAGGGAACCCTCTTACACTGTTGATGGGAATGGAAACTGGTACAGCCACTATGGAGAACAGTGTGGAGAGCCCTTAACAAACTGGAAATAGAACTGCCTTATATGCAGAGGACGTCATGAGAAAGGCTGGGCTGGAGGAAGCACAAGCTGGAATCAAGACTGCCGGGAGAAATATCAATAACCTCAGATATACAGATGACACCACCCTCATGGCAGAAAGTGGAGAGGAACTAAACAGCCTCTTGATGAAAGTGAAAGAAGAGAGTGAAAAAGTTGACTTAAAGCTCAGCATTCAGAAAACGAAGATCATGGCATCTGGTCCCATCACTTCATGGCAAATAGATGGGGAAACAGTGGAAGCAGTGTCAGACTTTATTTTTCTGGGCTTCAAAATCACTGCAGATGGTGATCGCAGCCATGAAATTAAACGACTCTTACTCCTTGGAAGGAAAGTTATGACCAACCTAGATAGCATATTAAAAAGCAGAGATATTACTCTGTCAACAAAGGTCCATCTAGTCAAAGCCTTGGTTTTTCCAGTGGTCATGTATGGATGTGAGAGTTGGACTGTAAAGAAAGCTGAGTGCCAAAGAATTGATGCTTTTGAACTGTGGTGTTGGAGAAGACTCTTAAGAGTTCCTTGGACTGCAAGGAGGTCCAACCAGTCCATCCTAAGGGAGATCAGCCCTGGGTGTTCATTGGTGGGACTGATGTTGAAGCTGAAACTTCAATACTTTGGCCACCTGATGCGAAGAGCTGACTCATTGGAAAAGACTCTGATGCTGGGAGGGATTGGGGGCAGGAGGAGAAGGGGATGACAGAGGATGAGATGATTGGAGGGCATCACCGACTCAATGGACATGGGTTTGGGTGGACTACAGGAGTTGGCGATGGACAGGGAGGCCTGGCATTCTGCGGTTCATGGGGTTGCAAAGAGTCAGACACAACTGAGCGACTGAACTGAACTGAATGACCTAGAAACCGCACTGCTGGGCATACACAGTGAGGACACCAGAATTGAAAGAGACACATGTAGCCCAATGTTCTTTGCAGCACTGTTTACAATAGCTAGGACATGGAAGTAACCTAGATGTCCATTGGCAAACAAATGGATAAGGAAGTTGTGGTACATATACACAATGGAATACTGCTGCTAAGTCACTTCAGTCGTGTCCGACTCTGTGCGACCCCAGAGATGGCAGCCCACCAGGCTCCCCTGTCCCTGGGATTCTCCAGGCAAGAACACTGGAGTGGGTTGCCATTTCCTTCTCCAATGCATGAAAGTGAAAAGTGGAAGTGAAGTCACTCAGTCGTGTCTGACTCTTCTTGACCCCATGGACTGCAGCCTACCAGGCTCCTCTGTCCATGGGACTTTCCAGGCAAGAGTACTGGAGTGGGGTGCCATTGAATACTACTCAGCTATAAAAAAAAAAAAAGAATGCATTTGAGTCAGTTCTAATGAGGTGGATGAAACTGGAGACTATTATACAACATGAAGTAAGTCAGAAAGAGCAACACCAATGCAGTATATTAATGCATATATATGAAATTTAGAAAAATGGTAATGATGATCCTATATGTAGGGTAGCAAAAGAGACACAGATGTAAAGAAAAAACTTTTGAACTATGCGGGAGAAGGCGAGGGTGGGATGATTTGAGAGAAGAGCATCGAAACATGTATATTATCATATGTAAAATAGATGACCGCTGCAAGTCCAATACATGAAGCAGGGCATTCAAAGCCAGTGCTCTGGGGCAACCCAGAGGTATGGGGTGGGGAGGAAGGGCTTCAGCATGGGGGACACGTGTGCACCCCTGGCTGATTCATGTTGATGTATGGCAAAAACCACCGCAATATTGCAAAGTAATTATCCTCCCATTAAAATTAATTTATTAATTTAAAAAACAAAAACCATACTGGAGTGGGTTGCCATGCCCTCCTCCAGGGGATTTTCCCAACCCAGGGACCGAACCTGCATCTCTTATGTTTCCTGTATTGGCAGGTGGGTTCTTTACCACTAGCAGCAAGGAAGCCCAACATATACATTGCTGCTGCTGCTGCTAAGTCGCTTCAGTCATGTCCAACTCTGTGCGACCCCATAGACGGCAGCCCACCAGGTTCCCCCGTCCCTGGGATTCTCCAGGTAAGAACACTGGAGTGGGTTGCCATTTCCTTCTCCAATGCATGAAAGTGAAAAGTAAAAGTCAAATCGTTCAGTCGTGTCCAACTCTTCACGACCCCATGGACTGCAGCCTACCAGGCTCCTTTGTCCATGGGGTTTTCCAGGCAAGACTACTGGAGTGGGGTGCTATTGCCTTCTCCTAACATATACATTCCGGAGAAGGCAATGGCAAGCCACTCCAGTACTCTTGCCTAGAAAATCCCATGGATGGAGGAGCCTGGTGGGCTGCAGTCCATGGGGTCGCTAGGAGTCGGTCGCGAGTGAACGACTTCACTTTCACTTTTCGCTTTCACACAATGGAGAAGGAAATGGCAACCCACTCCAGTGTTCTTGCCTGGAGAATCCCAGGGACGGGGGAGCCTGTTGGGCTGCCGTCTATGGGGTCGCACAGAGTCGGACACGACTGAAGCGACTTAGCAGCAGCAGCAGCAGCAGGTATTTGTAAGGTCTCATCAAACAATCATTTTGCCCTTTTTATTTTTTTCTTGGGGATGGTCTTGATCACTACCTCCTGCACAATGTCATGAACCTCTGTCCATAATTCTTCAGGCACTCTATCATATCTAATCCCTTGAATCTATTTGTCACTTCCACTGAAAAATAGTAAGGTATATGATTTAGGTCATACCTGAATGGACTACTGGTTTTCCCTACTTTCTTCAATTTATGTCTGAATTTTGCAATAAGGTATTCATCATATGAGCAACAGTCAGCTCCTGGGCTTGTTTTTGCTGACTATATAGAGCTTCTCCATATTCAGTAGCAAAGAATATAATCAATCCAATTTTGGTATTGACTATCNTCTGAGGTTATTGATATTTCTCCCGGCAATCTTGATTCCAGCTTGTGTTTCTTCCAGTCCAGCGTTTCTCATGATGTACTCTGCATATAAATTAAATAAGCAGGGTGACAATATACAGCCTTGTAAAATAGATAGAAAGTGGGAATTTTCTGTGTGACACGGGGAGCTCAACCCACTGCTCCGTGACAACCTAGAAGGATGGGATGGGGAGAGAGACAGGAGAGGGGTTCAGGAGAGAGGGGAGATTTTTGTATACCTGTGGCTGACTCGATGTAAGGCAGAAACCAACACAATATTGTAAAGCAACTATCCTGCAATTTTAAAAAAAGGGAAAAAGAGAGAGAGACTGTGAATTAGAAAAAATCTGTTTGGAAGAGCTGTAGTTTGCTTAGTCCATGAATCTGTCCAGGATGTGGGTGAATTGGCCTCAACTCCAACTGCCCATTAGAATCATCTGATAACTTTTCAAAATCCTGATGCCTTGGACCTAACCTGAGGCCAATTAAGTCCAAATTTTTATAAATAGGGTTTCTCAAGCTTCCAGATTATTCCAGTGTGCAATCTGGCCTGAGAGTCTCTGCTGTGAGTGCAGAAGAATTCAAGTTCCAGTCAGTGAGCCTGGCGGGTGGAGACTGGGTGGATACCCTGCTGCTTCTTTAAGCAGAAAAAAATAGCAAAGGAGCTTTAATTGCACTGTAGAAACAAGGGATTAAGTGGATAAAGGAAGGTTTGGAGTGTGAAAAAATGCAGAGTGGTGGCATGTCTAGGGATTCTGTCATGAGTGGTGCATGGTTTGGACTTTGTTTAGGATGTTAACACTCTCTGGGAGGCCTGACTGGACACTCTAACTGAATTATTGAGATGATAATTAACCGAGAGGCTCCCAGATCCAGTGAAGAATGTGGCCTTGAGGTTAATTTATTAACTTCCTTTCTGACATTTTTTCAGCAGCTTCTGGGGCCAGTGCCAAAGAGATGTTTGGAAAGGGCTCTTGTTAAAATCAGTGGTCATTTTCCATTGGTCCCAGATGAATAGCTGAGAGAAATTTTCATGGCTGGAGTCATGAGCATTATCTCCTCTGATAAGTGGCCAAAGAAACACCAGTCTTAAGTTGTCCACACTCTGGTTGGCAAACAGCGTTTAAAAGAGAACAAATTGTGGAGGGGATATTTGAGCTCAAAGTTCCACCCACCCTCATTTTCATCCCAGACCCACTTCAAACACACACACACACACACACACACACATATACACCTAAAGAGGATTCGTTTTATGCATTAAGACCTGGGTAGAGCAAGACCCAGGGTGTTGGGTGTGGGGTGTGTGTGTGTGTGTGTGTGTGTGTGTGTTAGCATGATGCAGAGAGAGCTGTTTGTCTTTTCTCTTTGGATTCTTATTTACAGATTCCAATCTTGGTTTATTTCTCTCTGATCCCAGGTCACTGTGGGGTTGCAAAGGGTCCGAGAATCAAAAGGGTTCCAGAGTGGTTTGGGGGAAAAGGAAGATTGAAGTAGGTTATTTCGGCTTTACCATTCCAGTTAAGGCATGTGTTCAAGACACATGTGCCCACCAGCATAACTCAACAAGGGGTTGACCCTGGAGTCATCGGGCTTCCCCTGTGGCTCAGCTGGTAAAGAATCTGTCTGCAATGCAGGAGACCTGGGTTCGATCCCTGGGTTAGGAAGATCCCCTGGAGAAGGGAACGGCTGCCCACTCCAGTAGTCTAGCCTGGAGAATTCCATGGGGTCGCAAAGAGTCAGACACGACTGAGCGACTTTCACATCATTGTAGCAATAACTTATCCCTCTGGCATTTTCCTCTAGGAAGTTGTGAGGTTAATGTAGCACTATAGTCAAGAATTTAGGTGAAGGTTTATTTCTCAGCTTTCTCTTAATTATCTCCCCAGATACAGAACCCACAGATATCAGTGGCCTCATATGCCTTAAACTTGGAAGAAATTGTTAAGGACATTTACTCCCATGCCTGCTCCCCCTAGATTTCATCCACCCCCATCACCTAACCCAAAACCTTAAATCATCCGAGACTCCTCCCTTTCTATCAGATGCTTTAAAATATGTTGGTTATTAATTCCTAAGTACCTCTCACTTCTCTGCTTTTTTCCGGCATCTCACTTAATGCCATGCTACTTTCAGCTCCCATGAGTTCTGTTCTGTACTCACCGAAGTCTGTTTCATTTATTATTTGAAAATGATTTTTAATTGCACAAAGCATGAATATATTATCATTTTTTAAATAAACAATACAGATAATCAACAATTCAAGATTTAACCATGGTAACCAGTTGGGAGTGTTTTTCTCTGCATATCTACACAGAAAACAATTTTTTTTTACTATTTTTGTATGATTTAAAAAAATAATAAATGGTGCCATAAACAGTTTTGCTATTTCCTTTTTCCACTTAATATGTCTTGGAGATTTGCCGTGTCAGTGTATTCAGAACTACTTTATTTGGGCTGCTACACGGTGTGACAGGCTCCCTCTAAGATGACCTCTGTTGCCTTGTATTCACATCCTCTTATAACCTCCCCTGTGGATATGCCATATTTTATGTAACAGCGCAGCTTATCATATTTTTTTTAACAGGGATACGATTCAAATTGATCACTTAAGCTTCTTCCAGAAATACTTCTTAACAGAAATCTGATCGTGTTACTCATCTGCTTCAAAATTTCAGCGTGACATAATTAAGGAAGTTCTGGGAAGATGACCCACTGGGTGAATATCCCCAGTCCCTCCCGTTTGTGGTCTGTTTTTGGAGCAATATAAATACCAAAATAAGAGCTCTGATGGAAACTGCAAGGCATGTGAGGTTAGCACTTGTTCTGAGAGTTCCAGAGGAGGGACAACGTGGGGCTTCCTTCTTGGGCTGAGACAGATTTTATGGCTTTGTGAGAAAAGACGTATGGTAGACACTGGGGTTCTCTTGGATGTCCTTAGTGGGGATTGCTCCATCTTGCTGACCCCAGGAGACAGAAATGAAAATATCCAGTTCACCTGACTTGATCTCAGAGTGGTTAAAAAAAAAAAAAAAATCTGTCCCCTTCTCAGACTCAGAGGTATGAGAGTCTAGCCACCACCTCCTCCACCCCCAGTGTGGAGGAAAGAACATTTATGAGTTCATTTCCCACCAATACACAAAAAGCAAAGCTATTTTTAAATGATAGAAATCATTTACCGAAAACTGATAACATGTATAATATAAGCTGAAATTATTTCTGTCAAAGTTATCATTCTCAACATTACTTGGAAGACCTTAACTAATGCAATACATTACTTAGTATTATTAAGTAATCCACACAAAACCTGGGAGAAAAGAGACAAAAATTACTTTATATTCATACGACATAACTGCATATTCAGGAAATCCAAAAGATTCAGCCAAAGCTATTTGAAATAATGAAACTTTGGGGCGCTTCCCTGGTGGCTCAGTGGTAAAGAATCCACCTGCCGATGCAGCAGACACAGGTTTGATCCCTGATCCGGGAAGATCCCACATGCCTCAGAGCAACTAAGCCCGTGTGCCACAACTATTGTGCCTGTGCCCTCGAGCCTGTGCTCTGCAACAAGAGAAGCCACCACAGTGAGAGGTCCTCACACTGAGACTAGAGCGTTCCACAATTAGGGGAAAACCCTCGGAGCAGCAAAGACCCAGCACAGCCAAAAATAAAATTAACCAACAAAATTCAACTTTGGTAAGGTGATTGCCAGGAGAAATATCAATAACCTCAGATATGCAGATGACACCACCCCCATGGCAGAAAGTGAAAAGGAACTAAAAAGCCTCTTGATGAAAGTGAAAGAGGAGAATGAAAAAGTTGGCTTAAAGCTCAGCATTCAGAAAACTAAGATCATGGCATCTGGTCCCATCACTTCATGGGAAATAGATGGGGAAACAGTGGAAACAGTGTCAGACTTTATTTTGGGGGGCTCCAAAATCACTGCAGATGGTGATTGCAGCCAAGAAATTAAAAGACGCTTACTCCTTGGAAAGAAAGTTATGACCAACCTAGATAGCATATTCAAAAGCAGAGACATTACTTTGCCAACAAAGGTCCATCTAGTCAAGGCTATGGTTTTTCTGGTGGTCATGTATGGATGTGAGAGTTGGACGGTGAGGAAAGCTGCTGCTGCTGCTAAGTCACTTCAGTCGTGTCCGACTCTGTGTGACCCCATAGATGGCAGCCCACCAGGCTCCACCATCCCTGGGATTCTCCAGGCAAGAACACTGGAGTGGGGTGCCATTGCCTTCTCTGGAGGAAAGCTGAGCACTGAAGAATTGATACTTTTGAGCTCTGGCATTGGAGAAGACTCTTGAGAGTCTCTTGGACTGCAAGGAGACCCAACCAGTCCATTCTAAAGGAGATCAGTCCTGAGTGTTCTTTGGAAGGAATGATGCTAAAGCTGAAACTCCAGTACTTTGGTCACCTCATGCAAAGAGTTGACTCATTGGAAAAGACTCTGATGCTGGAAGGGATTGGGGGCAGGAGGAGAAGGGGACAACAGAGAATGAGATGGCTGGATGGCATCACCAACTCGATGGATGTGAGTTTGCGTGAACTCTGGGAGTTGGTGATGGACAGGGAGGCCTGGTGTGCTGAAATTCATGGGGTCGCAAAGAGTCAGACATGACTGAGTGACTGAACTGAACTGAACTGAAGGTGAATGATAGTAGTTAAGAATACAAAAGTAAATATGGACTTCCTTGGCTGTCCTGTGATTAAGACTCTGCTTCCACTGCAGGGGGCAAGAGTTTGATTCCCGGTCAGGAAACTAAGATCTCACACACCATATGGGTGAGGGCAAATAAATAAATAAATATATAAAATTTTCTTCATGCCAGCAATAAAGAGTAAGGCATGAAAATCATCTCAACTGTGGTGGATAGAATAACACCCTCCTCCAAAGGTATCCACAAAGTAATCTTCAAAACCTGTGAAAGTGAAAAGTGAAAGTCACTCAGTCATAGCCAACTCTTTGTGACCCCATGGACTCTTTGTGAGTCCGTGGAATTCTCCAGGCCAGAATACTGGAGTGGGTAGCCGTTCCCTTCTCCAGGGCAACTTCCCAACCCAGGGATCAAACCCAGGTCTCCCCCATTGCAGGCAGATTCTTTACCAGCTGAGCTATGAGGGAAGCCCCAAAACCTGTGAATGTATTGCATTAAATGACGGAAGGAATATTGCAGATGTGACTAAATTAAATTAACGTGACTATGAATAAATTGTCCCTGCTGCTGCTGCTAAGTCACTTAAGTCGTGTCCAACTCTGTGTGACCCCATAGACGGCAGCCCACCAGGCTCCACCATCCCTGGGATTCTCCAAGCAAGAACACTGGAGTGGGTCGCCATTTCCTTCTGCAATGCATCAAAGTGAAAAGTGAAAGTGAAGTTGCTCAGTCGTGTCCGACTCTTGGCGACCCCATGGACTGCAGTCTACCAGGCTCCCCATCCATGGGATTCTCCAGGCAAGAGTACTGGAGTGGGGTGCCGTTCCTTCTCCGAAATTGTCCCTAGAAGGTGCCAGATGCCATGATCTTAGTTTTCTGAATGCTGAACTTTAAGCCAACTTTTTCACTCTCCTCTTTCACTTTCATCAACAAGCTTTTTAGCTCCTCTTCACTTTCTGCCATAAAGGTGGTGTCATCTGCATATCTGAGGTTATTGATATTTCTCCCAGCAATCTTGATTCCAGCTTGTGTTTCTTCCAGTCCAGCATTTCTCATGATGTACTCTGCATATAAGTTAAATATGCAGGGTGACAATATACAGCCTTGACATACTCCTTTTCCTATTTGGAACCAGTCTGTTGTTCCATATCCAATTCTAACTGTTGCCTCCTGACCTGCATATAGGTTTCTCAAGAGGCAGGTCAGGTGGTCTGGTATTCCCATCTCTTTCAGAATTTGCCACAGTTTATTGTGATCCACACATTCAAAGGTTTTGGCATAGTCAACAAAGCAGAAATAGATATTTTTCTGGAACTATCTTGCTTTTTTGATGATGCAGCAGATGTTGGCAATTTGATCTCTGGTTCCTCTGCCTTTTCTAAAACCAGTTTGAACATCTGGAAGTTCACGGTTCATGTAACGAGGATCATGGCATCTGGTCCCATCACTTCATGGGAAATAGATGGGGAAACAGTGGAAATAGTGTCAGACTTTATTTTTGCGGGCTCCAAAATCACTGCAGATGGTGACTGCAGCCATGAAATTAAAAGACGCTTACTCCTTGGAAGGAAAGCTATGACCAACCTAGGTAGCATATTCAAAAGCAGATACATTACTTTGCCGACTGAGGTCCGTCTAGTCAAGGCTATGGTTTTTCCAGTAGTCATGTATGGATGTGAGAGTTAGACTGTGAAGAAGGCTGAGTGCCGAAGAATGCTTTTGAACTGTGGTGCTGGAACCACTATTTATTCTTGGAAATATTTTATTCAATGGAACTAAGGATTTCTGACCTCACATACTTATGTTTAAGAGGAGAGAGAGAAAATAAACAAAAAATACAATAAGCAAGTAAATTATTTACTGTATTCATATTAAATATGTGTTGTGGGGAAAAATAGAATAAGGCAAAGGGAATCAATAGTCCCAGAGTTTGGGGAAGGGAGTTAGACTGTCATATTAAATACTAAGGTCAGGGTAGCATCACTGAGTAGATGACATTTGAACAGAAATTCAAAGAAAGGTTGAAAGAGATGCACACACCTGGAGGAAGAGTATTCTAAGCGGACAATGATATCAAATCCCTTAAGGTGAAAGTATGTTCAACATGTTTAAGAAAAAGTAAAGGGACATCATAGTGGTTCAGGGGGGTGGGGTGTAGAATCTTAAGAGATCCATTTAGTGGAATAACTACACTCAGGTACGGAGGTAGGGGTCATTTATTGTTTTAAATTTTTGGCTCCTAGCCTGCATGAGTATGGAGATGATATTGCACAGTTTTTAACACAAGGATGGTATGATTTGTCTTAATATTAAAGGTATTATTCTGATTGCTTTGTTAAGAACAGGCTGTCAGGAGAAAAAGGCAGAAACCAGCTAGGAGGGCATCACAGTAATTCAAGTAATCATAGTAGCACACACCAGAGTGGTATCAGTAGGGATGAAAAGAAATGATGAGATTCTGGAAATATATCAGAAATTACTGATATGAAAGGTATTATTCTGATTGCTTTGTTAAGAACAGGCTGTCAGGAGAAAAAGGCAGAAACCAGCTAGGAGGGCATCACAGTAATTCAAGTAATCATAGTAGCACACACCAGAGTGGTATCAGTAGGGATGAAAAGAAATGATGAGATTCTGGAAATATATCAGAAATTACTGATATGAATGTAAAGTATTAAAAAATAGAAGACTCAAGGATAAATAAATGTATGTATTTTTCTGATAAATTATATATATATATATATATATGTATTTTTTTCTGAGCAATTAATGGATGAAATTTCCATCAACTGATTGCAGGTGATATAGTCAAGTGTTTATTTTAGGGCAGAGTCTCAGTTTGAAATGTTCATTCAAGATTTTCAAGTGGTTAACTCGGCAGAGATATGTGTGGTATTTGGAGTAGATGTCTGGACTAGAGATATAAATTTGTGAGCAGTTACCATATGAATTATACTTAAATCCATTTCATTGGATGAGATAATCAAAAGTGTGAGGGGAGAATGAAGGGAAGTCCATGGACAAGGCTGTTGTGTGCTCCAAGTGTAAGAGATCAGGGAGTAGGAAAAAATCCAATCAACAAGGTTGAAAAAAGAAATTCATTAAGAAGAAGGATAAACAAGGGAATGGCTGGTATGAAATGCAAGTGAGAAAAATGTGTCAAAGTGGTGAGTATGCTGCTGATAGTGGCCTCTAGATTTACCAAATGGGCATCAGTGGTACACATGGTGAGATATTTTGATAGAATGATGGAGGTAAAGACCCAACTGTGTGGGTTTGAAGGAATATGGGAGGAGATAATGAGAAATGATGAGAATAGATAACTCTCTTGGAGTTTTTCAATAAATACAATCAAACAATAGATAGAAAAGTGATGGAAGATGAAACAAGAGAATTTCTATAATATGTGTACACTGATTTCAGCTATACAGGAGAAAGAGAGATAAATATCTAAGTAGGAGGAAAAGAAAAAAATTGCTGGAGTGATGTTATTCAAGGAATTCCTGGAATAATGTCCTTAAACCTGCATGAGGAGAAGGATTTGAAACAGCTCCACTGGAATTCCATCACCTCCACTAGCTTTGTTCATAGTGATGCTTCCTTAGGCCCACTTGACTTCACATTCCAGGATGTCTGGCGCTAGGTGAGTGATCACACCATTGTGAATATCTGGGTCATGAAGATCTTTTTTGTACAGTTCTTCTGTGTATTCTTGCCACCTCTTCTTAATATCTTCTGCTTCTGTTAGGTCCAGATCATTTCTGTCTTTTATCGAGCCCATCTTTGCATGAAATGTTCCCTTGGTATCTCTAATTTTCTTGAAGAGATCTCTAGTCTTTCCCATTCTGTTCTTTTCCTCTATTTCTTTGCATTGATCACTGAGGAAGGCTTTCTTATCTCTCCTTGCTATTCTTTGTACCTCTGCATTCAAATGGGAATATCTTTCCTTTTCTCCTTTGCTTTTCGCTTCTCTTCTTTTCACAGCTATTTGTAAGGCCTTTCAGACAGCCATTTTGCTTACCAGATACTAAAATTTAACTTACCAGATACTAATATTTATAAGAAAGTTATTGAAAGCAAAATAGCACCATATGCTATGTGTGTTAGTCGCTCAGTCGTGCCCGACTCTTTACGACCCCATGGACTGCAATCCACCAGGTTCCTCTGTCCATGAGATTTTCCAGGCAAGGATACTGGAGTGGGTTGCCATTTCCTTCTCCAGGGGATCTTCCCAACCCAGGGATCGAACCCAGGTCTCCTGCACTGCAGGCAAATTCTTTACCAACTGAGCTACAAGGGAAGCCCACCATATGCTATATCAGGAGACAAATAGAGTTTTGATATTGCACTATAGTTATAAAAGATGCTACCCTTGGGAGAGTGGGGTGAAGGATACATGGGACTCTTTGTACCGTTTCATAACTTTGTGTTAGTCTCAGAATGTTTCCAAATAAAAACTTTAAAAAAAAAATGATATTCTGAGGATAAAAGGGAACCTTTGTAAAACATATGGATGTGTGTGTGTGTTAGTCACTCAGTTGTGTCTGACTCTTCACCACCCCATGGACTGCAGCCCACCTGGCTCCTCTGTCCATGGAATTCTCCAGGCAAGAATACTGGAGTGGATTGCCATTTCCTTCTCCAAAACATAAGGATAAAGATTAACAATTACTAATATTCAAAGAGCTTTCACCAAATGATAAGAAAAAAGATAACTGAATAGAGAAATGAGCAGGCAATTCACATAAGGGAATGTACAAATTGTCAGTAAACACAGTAAGACGTTCAATGTCTATAGAAGTCAGGCAAATGCAAATTAAACCATTGCAGCATGTTTTTCACTCATTATATTGACCAAAATTCGCAAGTGGAAGAATGATGACGTCCAGTTCCGGCTGACAGCATTGAGGAATAGGAATTCTACAACCTTTTAGAAAAGTAATCTGGACACGCCAATTAAAATTAAAAATGGAAACTTCTACTGACCAAATATCCTGCCTTTGAGAATCTATTTTACTGAAATGAAAGTCTCAATATACCCAGGCTCATCTCAAGGATACTGCAATATTTTTGTAGTTGCTGAAAATGAAAAACAGCTTGTCAACTGGCAAGAGAATGTTTGAATGAATAAATGAGCGAAGCCTCACTCATCTGGAGGGATGTCCATATATTGTTAAGGGAAAAAAACAAGGTACAGAATAATAAGTACAGTCAGCCTTCTGAAGCCTTGCACTCTGCATTGGCAGATTCAAACAAACTCCAATTAAAGACATTTGGGGAAAGAAATTTTCAGAAAGTACCAAAAAGCAAAATTTGAATTTTCCTCCCACAAGCAACTATTTACATATCATTTACAGTGTATTGGTATTATTAGTAATCTAGAGGTGATATACGGGGAAGGCAATGGCACCCCACCCCAGTACTCTTGCCTGGAAACTCCAATGGACGGAGGAGCCTGGTGGGCTGAGGTCCATGGGGTCGCTAGGAGTCGGACACGACTGAGCGACTTCACTTTCACTTTTCACTTTCCTGCATTGGAGAAGGACATGGCAACCCACTCCAGTATTCTTGCCTGGAGAATCCCAGGGATGGGGGAGCCCGGTGGGCTGCCGTCTATGGGGTCGCACAGAGTCGGACACGACTGAAGCGACTTAGCAGCAGCAGCAGCAGCAGCAGAGGTGATATAAAGTATAGAGGAGAATGTGCATAGGTTATATGCAAATACTACACTATTTTATATAAGAGACGAGCATCTTTGGCTTTTGCCATCCACAGGAATCCTAAAACCAATCTACCATACCAAGGGACAACTCTGGATCTTTTATTGCAACCCCATGGACTCTAGCTTTTCTTCCAAGGAGCAAGTATCTTTTAATTTCATGGCTGCAGTCACCATCTGCCGTGATTTTGAAGCCCAAGAAAATACAGTCTGTCACTGTTCCCACTTTCCCCCCATCTATTTGCCATGAAGTGATGGGACTGGATAACATGACCTTAATTTTTTGAATGTTGAATTTTAAGCCAGCTTTTTCACTCTCCTCTTTCACCATCATCAAGAGGTTCTTTAGTTCCTTTTCACTTTCTGCTATTAGAATGTTAACATTTGCATATCTGAGGTTGTCAATATTTCTCCTGGTAATCTTGGAGAAGGAAATGGCAACCCACTCCAATATTCTTGCCTGGAAAATTCTGTGGACAGAGGAGCCTGGCAGGCTACAGTTCATAGGTTCGCGAAGAGGTGAACACGACTGAGCAAACAGGCAACCTTGATTTCACCTTGTGAGTCATTCAGCCCAGCATTTCTCATGATGTACTCTGCACGTAAGTTAAATAGGTAGGTTGACAATATACAGCCTTGATGTACTCTTTTCCCAGTTTTGAACCAGTATTGTTTAATGTCCATTTCGGTAACTTCTTGGCCTGCTTGCAGGTTTCTCAGGAGACACGTAAGGTGGTCAGGTATTCCCATCTCTTTAAGAATTTTCCAGAGTTTGCTGTGATCTACACAGTCTAAGGCTTTAGCATAGTCAATGAAGCAGAAGTAGATGTCTTTTTGGAGTTCCCTTGCTTTTTCTATGATCCAACAGATGTTGGAAATTTGATCTCTGTTTCCTCTGCCTTTTCTAAATCCAGCTTGTACATTTAGAAGTTCAAGGTTCACACACTGTTGAAGCCTAGCTTGAAGGATTTTGAGCATTACCTTGTTAGCATGTGAGATGAACACAATTATCCTGTACTTTGAACATTTCTTTGGCATTGCCTTTCTTTGGAATTGGAATGAAAGCTAACATTTTCCAGTCTTGTGGCCACTGCTGAGTTTTCCAAATTGGTTGGCATATTGAGTGCAGCACTTTCACAGCATCATTTTTTAAGATTTGAAATAGCTCAACTGGAATTCCATCATCTCCACTAGCTTTGTTCGTAGTGATGTTTCCTAAGGCCCACTTGACTTTGCATTCTAGGATGTCTGGCTCTAGGTGAGTGATCACACCATTGTGAGTATCTGGGTCATAAGACTTTTTCATACAGTTCTTCTGTGCATTCTCGTCACCTCTTCTTAATATCTTATGCTTCTGTTAGATCCTTGTCGTTTCTGTTCTTTATTGTCCCCATCTTTGCATGAAACATTCCCTTGATAGCTCCAATTTTCTTAAAGAGATCTTAAGTCTTTCCCATTCTATTGTTTTCCTCTGTTTCTCTGCATTGTTCACTTAAGAAGGCGTTCTTATCTCTCCTTGCTATTGTCTGGAACTCTGCATGCAGTTGGGTATATCCTTTGCTTCTTTGCCTTCCACTTCTCTTTTTACCTCCGCCATTTGTAAGGCTTCCTCAGACAGCCACTTTGCCTTCTTGCATTTCTTTTGCTTGGGGATGGTTTTGGTCACCACCTCCTGTACAGCATTATGAACCTCTGTCCGTAGACCTTCAGGCACTCTGTCCACCAGATCTAATCCCTTGAATCAACCCTTGTATTCTGTTGAAATTGTCTGTGTCTATATGTGTGTGCATGTGTGCTGTGTCACTCTTCAACTGTGCTTGACTGCCATACAAAAAGCTTTTAATGCTTGCTGGATGAACTTAATCAGTTTTTTAGGGACTTTCCTGGCAGTCTACTGGTTCAGACTCTCATGCTTCCAATGCAGGGGGCATGGGTTTGATCCTTCATCAGGGAACTAGGATCCCTTATGCTGTGTAGCCTAGCCAAAAATTTTTTTAAAAATAAAAAACATTTTTTAAAAATTTAGTTTTATAATGTCTGTGCTTTTTGACCTAACAAGAGTACCACTCAAACTATGTTTTGATGATTTGTATTTTCAATGGGCTATTGTGGGTGCAACATTTTATAAATATGCTAATACAGTCTGATGGAATATTTTGTTAAAAGTTGAGACAGTTGCAATGACAACTTTCCAACAGTTAAAGTTCATTTTTAGTTTGGGTTAAATGCCTGAATCAGTTCAGTTCAGTCACTTAGTCATGTCTGACTCTTTGCAACCCTATGGACTACAGCACCCCAGGCTTCCCTGTCCATCACCAACTCCCGGAGCTTGCTCAGTCTCAAGTCCATCGAGTCAGTGATGCCATCCAATCATCTCATCCTCTATCATCCCCTTCTATCATCCCCTTCTCCTCCTGCCTTCAATTTTTCCCAGCATCAGGGTCTTTTCTAATGAGTCAGTTCTTCGCATCAGGTGGTCAAAGTGTTGGAGCTTCAGCATCAGTCCTTCCAATGAATATTCAGGATTGATTTCCTTCAGGAATGACTGGTTTGATTTCCTGCAGTCCTGAATGGGGAATACAAATAAAAAAGAAGTAATTCAGCTTCTTTTTCTTTCTCCCAAAGGATGTGTAGGATCAGTCTTGGGCCTATTAGGACTTGCATCCATTCCCAGACCTTCCCCTCCTCTGCTCTGTGTTGCAGAAGGGACTGGTCCCTGAAACCTGCATCTCCAGGCTCTTGTCCCACCTGGCTGCCAGCTGAGCTCAGCTCATAATGTCTAGCCCTGGTGGGAGACTGGAGGGCAAACAGAAGAGGGAAATCTGGGTATTTCACTCTCTCTGCTTCAATCAGCTCTGGCTGCTCTGAACCTCTAAGCCTCCATGGGTCATCTCTGCTGTTAATCCTCTTCTGCTGGGTGTTCAGGTTACCCGGGTCCCCTTGTATATGGCCTCCTCCCTATGTCTCTACAGCCACCAATAGTAACAACCCCTGCTGTTGCTAATTTCTGGATTACTTCATGTACTGGTTTGCTTTTGCTCTGAAACAAACTACTTTACAACTTAATGGCTAAAACAACCACCATTCTTTGTAGCTCACCAAGCATGAGGTAGCAATTTAGACTGGGATCAGCTGGGAAATTCTTCTGCCGGTCTTGGCTGGGCACACTCAGGCATCCATAGTCAGCAGCCAGATCCACAGGGGCCTCCACTTAGGGAGTTGGCTGGCTGTCATCTGGGGCAATGGTGGGTCCATATGTCTCTCATTATCCAACAGCCTAGCCCAGATACATTCAGTTGGCAACTGATTCTAAGAACAAGAAGGGAAATAAGAAAGACCTCTTGAGGCCCACGCTAAAACTTACACAACATCACTTCTTTCCAAAGCAAATCACAAGACCTGTCTCAATTCCATAGGCAAAGATATAGGCTCCATTTCTAAATGGGGGAGAAAAAATCTTAGGGCCATTTTTAGAATCAGCCACACCTTACCATTATCTCCTCCATCTCCTGTATAACCAAGTCCCTTCATAAATTTCCTCTAGGATAAGTACTGGAAGTCATTATTGTTCCCCTAGTTAGACTTTGTGTGTGTGCTTGAATGTGCTTGAAAGATAAGAGTCAAGGAAAACAGGAAAAAACCTGTTCCTAATGGGTTCCCCTTGAATTCGAATGCTTCTGTTTTAAAAGTTGCCTGCCCAGGTTTTTTTATAATTGATCAACATGACAATATAGATGAATCACAAATTCAACAGAGATGAATTAAGTGTGCCGCGTGGCAGGCATGATGCTAGACACAATGGCCCACGGCAGGTGTGGGGGATGGTACACAGAGTGAGTAAGGCATGATGCCTGCCTTATGGGGAGTTAATATGTGATACACACCAGCTTCCCTGGTGGCTCAGAGGTTAAAGCGTTTGCCTCCAATGCGGGAGACCCGGGTTTGATCCCTGGGTCGGGAAGATCCCCTGGAGAAGGAAATGGCAATCCACTCCAGTATTCTTGCCTGGAGAATCCCATGGACAGAGAAGCTTAGTAGCTTACAGTCCATGGGGTCGCAAAGAGTCGGACACGACTGAGTGACTTCACCTTCACACACATATGAGCCAGGCACACAGCCAGTGGTATATAGAGTTTGGTAAGATGAGAAAAATGGCCACTATGATAGTAAAGCAGTTCATAAATTAGGGAGATAAATATTTAGTGAGAGTTTTTGGGTCTGTCTCTGCAACCTAGAAAGTAAGCTCCAGAGAGACTTCCCTGGTGATCCAGTGGTTCAAACTCTGCACTGCCAATGCAGGAAGCCCAGGTTCCACCCCTGGTCAGGGAACCAGATCCTGCATGCCACAGTGGAAGATCCCTTGTGCCACAGCTAAGACCTGGTACAGCCAAATAAATTTAAAAAAAAAAAAAAAGCTCCAAGAAGGCTAAACTCTTATATATTGTCACACACCACTATTTTTCCATTGCCTAACAAAAGACCAGCACCAGTAACTAGTGAATAAGTATGTATCAAGTATAGGAGTAAAAGTTGTATGCACGATGCTAACAGAGCATAGACAAAAAAGAAGTTAATTCTGAAAACAGAGCAAACAATGCCAACAACAGGGGAAATTTTCATAAAAACAGATGATGTCTAAAATTTATACTAAGAGCTGTCAATATGTAGCAGCAGAGAAGGGGAAAAGGAAAAGCAAAGGACTAGCCTGAGTAATATCAAGGAGAATTGGAGGGTGGGCTAACTCCCTTAGGGGTGATGGAGGCACCCCCCCTCCGGATCACCCCATGTCATCATCAGCCACGTGCAGACCCTTGGATGGAGGTGGCTGGTTGTTGATTCTCTGAACCCATCTAACTGAGTAGTCAGAAAGTGACTTGAGGCCCAAACTGCTTAGATTTGGCAAAGGACAACTCTACTGTCCTTCAGGCTGTTGTGAAAGGTCCCCCACCCAGTATAGCTGGGGGCAGTGCTGTGTGGATGGGTACAATGTGAATCTGGGCAAACTTCACCTCCTGGCTTGGGTGTTTTTGAATATGTGCCCAGAGGCTGCTGTAATAAATCCCTTTTTAGAATCTAGACAAACACAAAGGGAAGGGAGGGGGCAGCCAGAGGCAATGGAAATGACTCCTAGGGGGAGATCTGAGTTGACAGGGAAGACATCTGGACCAGAGGAGGAAAGGAATCCTGGCAAGAGTTGGAGTGCTCAGCTCAAAGACCTTCACTGAGCCACCCTCTCTGCTTCTCCAGCAGGAAATAAGCCAAACTGCTCCTCTGTTTCTGCCTGGGATTCCAGAGATGGCCTACGAAAGCTCCACACAGGACAGCACTCTTTACTGGGAAAGCCTACAACCCCTCCATATGCAGTAAGCCAGAAGGGACATGAAGTCATTTACAGGAAGAGAAACTTTAGCCATCCTTGCTATTATATTGGTGCTTCAGGTTTGAGATATTTCAGAGCTTTTGGTTCTCAAACTTGGGGCTGAAATCTTACAGTGATGCTCAACTTCTCGTCCACCTCCATACTGCCAAATTCTACACTGTTCCTAACCCATTGAACTTCAGGTTTCCTGTAGGTTAGAGGAAATTTCTGGTCTCATAACAGATTATAAATTGGAAATGGTTATAAGTGAGAGGTCAGGATGGTTATAAGAGGTCAGGAGGGGCGGCCATGAGGAGATACCCCTCGTCCAAGGTAAGGAGCAGCAGCTGCGCTTTGCTGGAGCAGCCGTGAAGAGATACCCCAAGACCAAAGTAAGAGAAACCCAGGTAAGACAGTAGGTATAACAAGAGGGCGTCAGAGGGCAGACACACTGAAACCATAATCACAGAAAACTAGCCAATCTGATTACACGGACCACAACCTTGTCTAACTCAACGAAACTAAGCCATACCCTTTGGGGCCACCCAAGACGGGTGGGTCATGGTGGAGAGGTCTGACAGAATGTGGCCCACTGGAGAAGGGAATAACGAGCCACTTCAGTATTCTTGCCTTGAGAACCCCATAAACAGTACGAAAACACAAAATGATAGGATACTGAAAGAGGAACTCCCCAGGTCGGTAGGTGCCCAATATGCTACTGGAGATCAGTGGAGAAATAACTCCAGAAAGAATGAAGGGATGGAGCCAAAGCAAAAACAATACCCAGTTGTGCATGTGACTGGTGATAGAAGCAAGGTCCGATGCTGT